>CM056602.1:44866303-45131493 GCA_029721355.1 Tegillarca granosa
TAAACACAGAACTTAGTTGAATTTGTCATTTGTGACTTAGTAAGGGATACATAACACCATTACAAATACTTCTGGATATTAATTAAGGACAATTAATGCAATTTGTCATATTTCACTTTCGATTCATGTGTTTTTCCATACATCTGTGTGCATGCTCTAAGCTCATAATTACCATCTTTAAACATTGACCAACCGGTCAGTTTACAGCTAAAAGAAATGAAATTTTAGAAAATGAATCTCAGGGATCATGGTTAGAGGATATCTATTTTTAAAAAAATATATTTTTTGAAAAATCAAAAAAATTCCGAAAATTCAAAAACTTAATACAGTTTTAAATACTTGCTCCTGTTAACCAAACTTAATATGGAAGATTCCTAAACAGAATACATTAAATATTTGCATGTTTTCAATTAGATCATTCTTAGTCATATATTCAATTATCTACTGAATTCAACCATTTCATTACAGATCTTCATTTGTCCATGTACAAAAAGCATGAATAATTTTTCCTGTAACTACTAAGCCAATTTGAACCAAATTTGGTTTGAAAGATCCTTAGAAAGAATAATTGAAAGATTACATAATGTTAGCTGAATATTCAAATAAAAACTTTATATATTCCATTCCTCTACTAAAAGTAAATCTGATATAGATTAATTTTTGACTGATTTAGTTCTTTCTGAACTAGCAGTGCCTCTCACCCTAATCCTTATATCCACAATAACAGTCTCTGCCAAAATTTTTATCCTGCTCAGACAAATCCTTGTGCCAAAAACTTTGTCAGTTTGCCTCCAAAAGGTTTGTTGTTTTTCCAAGCTCTCATGTTTCTTCCACCATTCCTGGACCCCTCCAAATGAGTTGGAAAAACTGGGGTAACAAGCAACATTTCTTCATTCTTCATTTGCATGTTCATGTTTCCACAGTTCTTAATTGTAATGAATGCATGCTAATAAAACAAGTTGGTCACAACAGGCCTTCTATGTTGGACCTCTTTTAAAGTTTGTTGGTTTTCTTTTAAGAGACAGTGATTTTTTTTCTGGGAACTCTTGTTTTCTCCACCATCCCAGAACTGACTGTCTTGTTTTTGGTCGATTACATTTTTAATCCACTCACTTTAGTAGGCCTCTTGTTTCTCTGTGGAAATCACTCTATCGTCACCCTTCTTCTTAATTAATGCCAGTATATGCTTGTTTGTTCCATCTTTTAAAAGCAAAATACTTTTTTTTTTTTACAGTTTATGTCTATTTCAGATTTTGAACATTTATCTTTACATATTCATTTGATTTCAGTACTGTATGCTAAAGATAAAGAGGACATAGTTATGAGATGGACAATTCCACCAGTGACAGACGGTGGATCCGTGACTGTAAGCAAACAAAATTGTTTAACCATGTTTACCGTCACCGGGGATGTTGTCAAGGCAACTGACGAGTATAGGACCAGAGTTGTGTATTATGGGGATATTTCTAAAGGAACTATGTTATTTGTACTGAAAGACTGTAATGTTGGAGATTCTGGGACATATGTATCATCCTATAATGATGTGGAAACAGAGGGACGGATGCTTAAAGTACATCGTAAGTTGTCATATCTTTATATATTATCACAAGATGTTTTTATAAGTTAGTTTTCAGATTTAATGATACTTAATCAATAATTTTAACTAAAATTTAAATTTTTCCTATAAATATTCATATAAAATAGTTTTTATTGAAATAATTTAAAAAAAGAATTTTTTGTGTTTATTTTGTTTCATCCATAGTATATTTAGTATATTGTTGCATTCCCAACTTGTCATGAACATGTACTTTTAAATCAAAGTTAAGTGAAAGTTGTGTAAAGCTTATTATCATCATTTTCATTATATATATATATATATTTGTATCTAGATCGGGTTAAAAAAAGAGAACAAAAAAAGAGAAAAGAAACCAAACTAGGACAGCTTAAACACCTTATATGTAACACAGCGGCTAAAGAGACCTCCGAAAAAACGCTGATGGAAGCTGCTAACTCTGTTGGTCTAAAACTGCATGTTCAGTGTTGGGTATGCTTATAACACACAGTCTATACTATTGTTCTTGTCTTTAGGATTGATTTGTCAAAAGTGCCTGCTTATGGACACAGTGTCTCTAACCACCTAGGAAGACCTTGGTGGCTAAGTTGTCTAAGCACAAGCTTATGGATTACAGTGCTTTTCACTGCCTAAGGTTCAAATTCTACTTGGGCAGATTTTAGTGTGGGAAATTTAGTAATTTCACTTGCTTAATGCCAGTGGTTTTCTCTGGGCACTCTAGGTTCCTCTGAAAAAGTTTTGGTTGTTGGCAATTAATATACATGTAAAAAAAGAAAATAGATGCATGTTACTTCAAGATCTATCACTATTGTACATGTAAAAACTTATACTTAACTGCAAAGCATTTTCAAGATAGAGCATATACATAAACCTGAATGTTGAAGCGAGAAACAGAATAAAAGGTAAAATTTTGGAATACAGGAATACAGTTTTTTTTTTTAAAAAAACCACTTTAGGGCAACTTTACTGAATATATGTAAGATGGCTGGAAAACTGAAACAACCCCTGTTTTATTTTATTTAATTTTTTTTTATTTTTTATTTTATTTGCCTAAGTTTCATGCTTACTTTATTCAAGAGTAAACTAATTGTGGGGACTTGGCCTTTTTTTTTTTTTTTTTCCAAAGTTATTTGCCCTGACAACGATGAGAATAAGAGTATTAGTCCTAGTATAGTTAAGTTAGTCCTTTGTAATCTGTTGATACCTAAATTACCAAATGATTTTATTTAAATTCCAGTGTCGACAGATAAGTCCTACAGAATTCCGACACTTTGGTGTTATACACATTACCGAAATTAAAAATGACACAAGAGGCAGGTTCTTCTTCGGTAAAGATGTTTGTCTTTCAGCATCGTCATCAAATACTAAAAATGAAATGAGAACCCAGCTATTTGACCAAGCTATAGAAAATCTTAAGACTAACAGTCTGGATTTGATTTGTGCACTGGGATCAAAAGGAAACAAAGTGGGAGAAATGAGCACTGGGTAAAATATTATTATGAAAAATTGTTATATTTAACCAATAATTATTTACAATGGCATTTATAGCACTATAACTTCTTTGTCATGCAATCTTAATAATGTGTGATTTGACATTTTGGTTAGTTTGCTTTCTGTAGCAATGGATGTTATACATTACATGCTTTTTCCAGACAATTTTATACATGTATTTGGCATTTCACATTTGATAAAAATCAAAGTTTGGTTTTAAGCTGACTGACCAAAGGTGAAGTTTAGGGTTTAAAGCTGCCTAAGTATACTGAAATGGTTAAATCATCTGGAAATTATCCATTGTACTTTAGTTACTACATTCATTTTACCTACATGTATGTACAAATGAACTGTGACTTGATATTCTAATTGTGTATTTTGCATTGGGGTCCGATTTGGGAAAAACTTGGATAGTTTCTGTAATTAGTGCTATTGTCTTTGTACTTTGCATACATTTTATCAACATATTCTCAGGTGAGCTTTAAGGCCCATGGACCTCTTGTTTATAAAAGAAATTTTAAACACTTTGGCTTACAACATGCTTGTCCAATCCCTGTAACAGTGAATAAATGACATTATTTGAAAATATATATGAATTAAAAAACAATACAAGTCATGTTATCATTTGTAATTTTTGCTCATATGAACACATTTGGTCTCAAACAGACTTTTATAGAATGGAAATTTG
This sequence comes from Tegillarca granosa, assembly GCA_029721355.1. Taxonomy (NCBI): domain Eukaryota; kingdom Metazoa; phylum Mollusca; class Bivalvia; order Arcoida; family Arcidae; genus Tegillarca; species Tegillarca granosa. The sequence goes on from CM056602.1 coordinate 44,870,056, forward strand.
GCAGATATAAATACTAATTGTTGTCTTGCATGAATAGTGCCAGATTATATAAATCCATCCAGGAGTTGAAGATTTCAGTCAGAGTAGAGACTTGACTGAATTGTTTAACTCCATATTGTATGTATTTCAGATTTATTGCTTATTATACAACACTCACTTTGGGAAATTTTTGAGAATTTTCCCACACCTTACAGCATTTCTGTAACCTGACCAATTTTTGATTTTTGTTATAATTTAGGATGTGGAACATCGATACAGGAGGAATATCTATACTTCACTACAGGACAAAGTATGTACATACATGTATTTTATGATAAAACATTCATTTTTTACCTTTTCATTAATTTTCAATTTGTTTACAGGTTCTTGCAGCTGTTTGGGTCTGACCTGCTGACTGGATGTCTAAAATAATTATTACCATCTCCTTTGGTCTGTTTTCATACAGCTTTGATTTTGCTATCTAGATTCACTGGACCAATATAATAATTTTCACTGATTTCATCCATATAAGGCTAGGAAAGTAGACACCATTGCCCATATATGGAAAATTGGAATCTGCGAGGTGCACTTATGGTAAACAGTGGTTTTGTTTGCCTAAAATTACTACGGAATAAAGGTAGTTTCCCCTTGAGAAATATGACTAAAATTTCCCAATTTGACAACTAAAATTCCCCAAAAGGCTACAGTGACACACAGTCAAATAGTTTAAGTTAAATCCAGTTGTCCAAAACTGTTCTGACAGACAAAAAATGTTATATATTGTCACAATATAAAATCTTTGCAATGAATTTCAAAATTCTAGCGTATTATGTGACATAAAAAGGGTCCAAATTTTCCCAATCTGAAAGGTAGAAGGTTGTTTTTAAAAACCATAGCAAAATCACTGGTAAATACCATTTCACTGCAAATCAGAGCCTGTGTGGTCTAATTCATGCTTACGGATTACAGTGCCTCTCACTGCCTAGATTTAAATCCCTCTCAGGCAGATCATATTGTGAAAAAGTTTGTCAGTTTGATTGCTGAAGGTTTTCTCCTGGCACTCAGGTTTTCTGTACCATTCCATAACTGACCACTTCGATTTCATTAAAAGAATCATGACTGGGGTGTAAGACATCATTAATCCAAACTAATCCTTAAGTCAATTCTTGTGACTTTTTTTTATTGACATAATTTCATTTTTTACTTATGTTTTGTGATCCATGGATCTCATGTCTGATATTAGTAAAATGTCCCCGTTATTATCCCCTTGCAAACAAAGTTTGGAAGGAATATAGGATTCAGCACCTACATACGTATTTTACACTTTCCTTGATATCCTCTCGCAAACATAGATTGGAGGGGATATAGGATTTGTCCCATAGATCTGTATGTTACAACTTTCTTGTTAGCACTCTAGCAACTTAAATTCCCAGCAGAATTTATTCAAACTTGTTACAAGGGTTTTTCATGGTAATATCTTGAACAAGTTTACGTTTTAGCCAGATTCTAAATCCAAGATGGCCACCGTAAGCTTTACCATAAATTGGAAAAAAAAAAAACCCAGAAAAATGGGCATTTCATATTTATTTGTTCATTAATTTAGTTCAAATTTGGTATATTCAAAGTAGAACCCTGGATATTTAGTATCAGGTTTTTCAATAACTTTTTTTCATTTGAATGTTATTAGCACAATGCAAATAAGCAGCTAAATATAGCTGATTCTTTGAAAAAACAATATTATGCATGACTCCATTGTGAGGGGATTACTATCACGTGTGATGCCTTGTTATATTTTACAGAGAAGAGCTTCTTGAAGCTGCATCCAAGGCAAATCGAATAGAAGCACAGAGAATTCTCATGTCTATAAGTGACCATAAAAAATACACAAACAAGATGTTTATTGAAGCAGTTATATTGATGTATGACAAGAATTTAATCCAACTGGTAGATGTCGTCCGTGGTGTTAGAGAAAGAGAAAAACATCGAAATGCACAGGGACACAACATCAATTTTCAGAAAATATTACGAGATAATGATTACATGTCAAATGAAAAAGATCTGGCTAAAATTGGTAAAAAGTCCAGTTTAACAGATCAAAACTTGGATAGATTTGTGTTGTTTGAAGGTTCAGATGTGAAACGCAGAATGGTGGATGCTTTTCAGTGGATACTACGAAGTGCAGAAAGTTGTGGAATGTTGGTCCACTGGCATTTTAGACCAGTGTATGGTGAAAACACTGATCTCCTGCCAAGATTTTTCAAGAAGTAAGTTCATATACAAGTATTACATTACCAGTATCTGCAGATTGTTAACATGGCTTAAAATACAAAGATATGTCATCTATATAGTAGTGCTGTTAGTTGGTCACTTCATATATGGCCACTATGAAGTAGTGGTTGTGGTCGGTCAATTCATATTAAAAACAATTGGAGTTATAATACATGGATTTGCAAATTTCAATATTTAGCATTGTTCGTTGTTCATAATACATTAGATAAGAGTTTATACATGGTGTTTGACACTAGACTATTTGAATTATTTTGAGCATTTTTCACTGTTCATAACACATGAGAATGGAGTTTATCAATGGTGTTAGACACTAGACTATTTGACTTATTTTGAGCATTTTTCACTGTTCATAACACATGAGAATGGAGTTTATCAATGGTGTTAGACACTAGACTATTTGACTTATTTTGAGCACTTTTCACTGTTCATAATGCATGAGAATGGGTAAGATGTTCTTTACACAAATTTGCTTGTAATACAGTTTATATCATTTCAGGTGTAGTATTTGGATTCATGGAGTTTATCAATGGTGTTAGACACTAGACGTATTTTGAGCATTTTTCACTGTTGGTAACACATGAGAATGGAGTTTATCAATGGTGTTAGACACTAGACTATTTGACTTATTTTGAGCATTTTTCACTGTTCATAACGCATGAGAATGGAGTTTATAAATGGTATTAGACACTAGACTATTCAACCTTTTTTTATGGCTTCCAGTTCTAGTGAGGAAACCCTAAGTACCTAGACAAAACAACCAACCAATGGTGAACTAAGATCTGATCTTGTTAGGTGCAGATATAATATCATACCCAAGCATATTTTTTTTTACCATTATTGTAAGTTTTTTTATGTTTTTGATGGGTAAGATGTTCTTTACACAAATTTGCTTGTAATACAGTTTATATCATTTCAGGTGTAGTATTTGGATTCAAGGTAATTTGGTTGGAGAATCTTGTAGTTATGGTGAAAAGTATGCACTTCGGCATGCAGCTGTCGATGCAATGGCATATATTTATGAGAATTTACCTGTCATCCAGGTAGGTCACTTCAATAGTTATCTGTCACCCAGATAGATCTTGATAATTGTCTGTTATCTAGATAGGTCACTTTGATAATTAGCTGTCATCAAGATAGGTAACTAATAATTAGTTGTCATTCATGTAGGTTACTATGATAACTACATGTACCTGCCATCCAGGTAGGTCACTTAAATAATTACCTGTCATTCAGGTAGGTTACTATGAAAACTACCTGCTATCCAGGTAGGTCAATTTGATAATAACCTGTTATCCAGGTAGGTCACTTCAATAATTATCTGTCACCTAGATAGGTCACAATAATTACCTGTCATCCAGGTAGGTCACTGATAATTACCTGTTTTCGGGGTAGGTCACTTCAATAATTATCTTTCAACAAGATAGGTCACAAAAGTTACCTGTCATCCAGGTAGGTCACTTTGATAAGTACCTGTCATCCAGGTAGGTCACCAATTTACCTGTCATCCAGGTAGGCAACTAATAATTACCTGTCATCCAGGTAGGTCACTTTGATAATTACCTGTCATCCAGTTAGGTCACCAATTTACCTGTCATCCAGGTAGACTATTATTAATTACCTGTTATCCACATAGGTTACTATCATAATTTCACTTTCTGTCAATACCCTTACTTTTTGTACAGGGACTTCTGTAGCTAAGCGGTAAAGTGCTGCCTAAGTAATCTGATCTGAATTTTCTATATTTAGAAAGTCTCAACTTTTCCAAAGGTCAGGAGTTTTCTTTGGGAACTCAGAGTTTCTCTACCTTCCATGAATAAATGCCCCTGGATATAAATGAAAGATTTTTGACTATGATGTTAAGTAGTATTATCACTCCACTCACATTTAAGTATTAAAAGTGAGCACCCATGTTAGATGTCAGTTCTTAGAAATATAGTTTGGTAATGAACCATATTGTGAAAGATGTCCAAGAGCTTTTGGTCTGTATATAATAAGAATTGTATTCTAAAATGTCTGTTTACATATCTTTTCAGTACTTAGCAGTTTTTCTATACTTAATCAACATGTTTATATATGAGGGATACCTTTCTATTTTGGTAATAATAAATATTGTACTAGAAATCAGGAGTTATTGGCCCTGTTTTTAGATAAAAAGGTAATAAAAAAATCCATTCTGCAATTCCGAGATAGATTTTAAATTACTAGAATCATCAATATTCTTTAAGTTAAAATTTCATAGTTTTATCAGTAAAAAATGCTTTTGGGAGAAAATTTGAAGGAGTGATAATTAAAACATTTCAATGACATTTAATTTTGTGGTTATCACTAACCCACAAATGTAGCAAAATTTAATCCCCCCCCCCCCCCCAATATTTGTGATTTTACAATATATTGTTTAAATACATAGATTTACATTAAGCACAAACCTGTTGTTTTCTACAGAAAGTCAACAAAGGTTTGCCAGAGCAGTACTGTATAACTTATAAAAAAGCACAAGCCAAGGCTAAATTATTGATGGAGGTTGGAAATCTTGATGAAGAGGCGGCCATGATAAAAGCTTGTGAAGATTATATATTACAATATAAAGATGATCCAACTCCTGAATCACTGGAATTTTGTAAAGGTAATTATCTCCCTTTTGTAGAGTAATGCCCCCTACTTTTGAATCAAATGTAATTGTCTGATTGGGAGACTGATTGATATATATAATTATATTTTTGTTTCAGAATCCCAGTTGAATTTAGATATTGTAAAATTAATGTCAATTTATTGTAATGTTATCAGTTCAATAAATTATTGTTTAAACTCAATGTAATCGTCTCCCTTTGTGCAGTTTCTCTTCTATTTATTTTCCACTATTTGTGCAGTCCTAACTCAGCATTAAGAAACTAAGTTGAATGTTGATTTATGTCACATCAGCAATTTTTCAGCTTATTGTGACAAGACATTTGTTATCTCCCCTGCTTTAGATTCAAAATAACAATTGTCATATCCCAAGCATCTGCATAAACACCCAGTGTTCAGTTTACGGTGTAGCCTTTATAAGTTGTTGCCCTTCTTTTTAGTTTAACCTTAAAGTTTGATCTAAACATCAGTTCTTATGGAGTGTTGAGTTTTGTTAAGATCTTTTTTGAACTAGTGTTTACCTATGGCGACTAGTTTGGAGGTGGTAGATATGCACACAATGTATATCACACAGGTAATTGTAAAGGGACCAAGCCAACAAGTAGAGGCTTTTGACAAAAAAATTATTGTCATATGATTTTGAGGCCCAGTCAATTTGTAAAAGATGATTTTGCTTGATATATAATATGTACGTGCAAAATTACTTTAGTGTACAAGGATTTTTTTTTCACATTTCAAAATACCACAAAACTTTTAGTATCCTTCTGGGGACCTGGGTAGCCAGATGGTCTGAAATCATGTTCACAGACTTCAATGCTTCTCACCGCTTAGGCTCAAATCCCACTAAGGCTTATGTTTGTGTAAGAATGTTTGTCAGTTTACTTGCCTAAGGTCAGTGGTTTCCTTTTGACACTCTGGTTTCCCCACCATACTTGCCCTTAGCACCTAGATATAAGTGAAAGAATCTTGACTAGGGCATAAAACACCATTACCCCATTCCACTGTGTAAGTATTTTTATTTCATTTTTATGATTCAATTCTTGTTTCTTTAAGGTTTTCCAGAATCTATTTATGAAACTATTAAGGAGACAAGTCTGGCTAATAATATGAAGGTGGACACCACCCAAACTGACAACAGAACAGTGTTATCGGTCAGTAAAACCATGGATCTCTACAAGCTGTTAGGTACTCTGCTGGAAAATGATGGAAAAAGTGGCAGATTTAGACTGATGAAACAACCAGAGTGTGTCGTTATTGCAAAAGAAATGAAAAGAATTGCTGAGAATCTGTTGTTTTTTGAAGAAAACTTGGTTAACGAGGTGGATTTAACTGATGAAGAAGCAGACATTTTAAAGAGGGCATCTGAACAAAATGAGGAAAAAAATGGTGCATCTGAAGCTAAAAAAGGGAGATTTTCTGATTTGGTGAAAAAACAGGAGGAACGCCAAGAAAGTAGTAAAGGTTCTGGAAGCAGCGGAGGCAGAGGGCGAGGTGCAGGGCGTGGTAAAGGACGTGGGTCAAGACTAGGAGGAAGGGGGCGTGGTGTTGGGAGAGGTTCAGGGCGTGGTGTTGGGAGAGGTTCAGGGCGTGGCTTCAGCAGAGCAAATTTCAGAGGAGGAAGAAGAAGATAGAGAAATTAAGGTAAATATTTAAAAGTGCATTTCCAGGTAAATTATTAAGGTAATATGTACATGTATGAATCTTTTAGCAATCATGCTGTCAAGTGTCTTAAGAAATTTTTACTGTGCTTTTTGACAATCTGGACAATTGTTTCAAGGTAAGTAGAATATTCAGATTAAAATAATGAAGGATCAAGGAATCAAGTACAAGAAAAAAAACACAGTATTATTAAGTAGAATGATTTATTCAGTAACAGGCTAGGTCTTATGAGTGCTTGATTGTACAGGTGACTTTTTAGACTAGATGCTAGATGAAAACAATAATAAAACAGAAGGATAAAAACATTGAAATGCTTGAAATTTTATGATTTTTGTGTTGTCATGGCTACTGATCTCGTTGGTACATAAAAACTTGTGTAACAATCTAGGCCTTTGTTAAGTTGATAAAAATTGTTTATTGAGAGATTATAATTTTTTGTGGATGGTGAGATATTTGGCTGCCATGCTAAGTTCTGTTGAAATATAGGCTCCTTGTAACTCGACAATATGTTGTAAATGATCAGATATTTTATCTGTCGAGAAGACAATCCATTGAGATCTAGCTTTTTTGCAAGTTAGTAATATTTGATCGCTCATCAGATGTTTTGTCTGTGAGACTGCATTCTATTGAGAAGTAGGTCTGCAGTAAGTTAATAATAATTGTAAAAAAAAAGCCAGTGGGTATTTTGACTGTCTGACAATGTTCAATTAAAATCTTTGGTATGGTTAAGTTGATGTTCAGATACATTTCTGTTAGATTTTATTCTATTTAAATGTTAGTCTTTGATAAGTTAACAATATTGAGTGACTGGCCAGATAATTTTCTGTCAGACAATTTTATGTTGAGATGTGATATTTTTCTTCTCAGACATTGTTTAATTGAGATATAGGTCTCTTTGTTAGTTGTACAGAGTTTGATATATGTATATATTTTGTTCTGTGGAGAATGGTCTGAATAGATAATTGTGTCCATTAATGGACTGATCATAAGACCCTGTCTGTCTCTCTGCCTTTCATCTATCCAGAGATTGCAAAAGATGACTATTGCTGTAAAACAGAATCAGAGAGACTTTCAGCAAGCTACAGCTGTAGAGAGCTGGAGAAAAGAGACAATGGAGCCTTTTTTTATTTTTCAAGTTCTGCTCCATTGTTCGTTTTTTCTAGTTGTTACCTATGAGTGTTTATGACCCATCTGGAAGTGTAAGACCAACATGTTGGTCTTCATGTTGGTCTTGAGATTGAATCTGGTGGTTCCAATTTAAAGTATTTAAATAAAGGAAAATTAGAATGAAGGAATGCAGCTATCTGTACCTATAGTGTGAGGGATCTCAGCCTATCCCTGCAGTAGTTCCCCTTTCCCTTTAACATATGGAAGAATCTTGATGGAAGTTGATTCTACACCCACTCAGGTGTATTAGACGTCCCATAGTGCTGATTATTAGAGATGGATTATTACACTTATTGCTGAGGCCAAATGGTATACTAAAAACAATTTTGGGTCTTTGGTTTCAATTCAGTCTGGACGCTTCTGTAATTAAGCACTTTATTTCATGTTCTAATTGTCTTCCAAGCCGTTAAAGGTATTGCCAAAAATGCTTTGTCTGAACTTGTGACAGAGTGGTTCATTTGCAAAAATTTTAAACTGTGCTACTTTTTTTTTTTTTTAAACCGTGATTTGAGATTAAAGTTTGAGGTATACAGGTACTAATAATGCTTCAATGTAAGACATTGCTGGTGAGCACTGAAAAATGTTGCCAACATATATCAGCACGTTCAATTTCCCCGATTAATAGACAATAAAAAAAAAAAAAAGACTTATGTTCATGAAGCATACAACATTCAGGAAGTATCTAATGTTTATGTAAAAAATCTGATCAAATTAAGGGGAACACAATTGCAAAGTGGTCTAAGAGCTACAATCGCCAAGTAGTGTAGGGGCATAAATCAACATGTTCAATTTCCTTGATAAATCAAACATAAAAAGACTTATGTCCATAAACCAAACGAAATTCAAGTATCTAATGATGGAATAAAAATTCCAATCAAATTTAGGGGACACAATGGCAGAGTGGTCTAAGGGTCACATTTGCAAAGTGATCTAAGGGTCACAACTAGAGGTCACAGTTTACAAGCTGTCTAAAGCACCAGGTTACAGATTAGAGTGCCCCTCACCTTGGTTTTAACACAGGTACCAGACAAATTTGTATGAGAGTTTTTAGCACTTGACTTGCTGAAAGTTTGTTTTCTGGTAACTCCAGGTTCTTCCACCATTCCCAAACTGATTTTTTACTCTAAAAGTGGAATTTTATGGCATGAGCATCACAATTGCTTTACTTTACTCCAGATAAGATTTTATCTTGATAATTGAAACATGTCAGAACTTATTCATTTTATTCTTACTCTGTCAGAAGAAGTAAGAAAGAATGACTTGAATACTTACTTTTTCATAATGGTAAAAGCTTAATTTTGTCCAGACTTCAACTGACTTCAGGGTAATCCCTGGCTCTTGAAAAGTAGGAACTAGAAAAAAATTATCATTCTTAAAGTTTAGGAGCAAGATATACATGTAATTACAAACAGTAAGCAAAAAACACAAAAGAGCAACATTGCTGGCAGATCATAACAATGTTGATGACAGATCATAATTAGCAAAATGATGAAAATTGAGGTCACAGATACTTGTCCATTATACACATACATTTTATTGTCAGAAGTATCATTTTGAGATTATTGTAGTGAAATATTTTTCATTGAGTCAGTAATCTCGTTTTCTCAAAACCTTGCAAACCTGGCCAGATCTGACCAAGACTTGAAAATTGGTAGTGACTGTTCTTTTGCCAAGCACTGAAAAACAGATGCCCCAGGGCTGACATGGCATTAAGTGAAGTGCAGAGTGCAGTATTTCTGTCACTTCACTTATAGCTGGTGGTGATGTCTCAATATAAGTGAAATATTCTTGATTGGGACATAAAACCCCATTAAATCAATCAATTAATCCTCTAGAACTTTTTTATAAATAGCTTCATTAACACTTGTGTAAATTAAGGCATGTCCACTGCATACCAGTAAATAAGAAGTCTTGTTTTAGTGAAACAATGGGAAAGCATTCTTCATAACAATTTCTTTGAAGAAATATTTTCATTTAAAAAATGAAAAAGATACATGCGAGAAGTAATTTGTCATGTTATTTTGAATAGAAAAATGTATTTTCAGACTTAAGAGTCTGTTACACTGACACAGGAATTACTGAGGAGTATACTCTTGGCACTTGTGTTTGCCTGATAATGTTGAACTCTTGATGTCATTTTGCATTCTTATATCCTGTGTTAGCTTCTGTTGTTGATATAAACACACCCTTATAGAATTTGAAAAAAAAATTTTATCATCAAAAATAAATATTCAAGAGAGAATATCTTTTATACTGACCAGCTTAGTTGTAAATTGCTTTTGTGTGAAAGGGACATTCAAAACATTATTAAATTATCTTCCACATGTTTAATTTTGTTATTCCCAAAGATTCATTTTGCATTTTAAGAGAAATATTAACTTATATAATTAATTGGTTACAAATAATCTTAAAAATCACAAAAATGGTAAAGGACTTATCCACTATAATTGTGAAGATGAAATATGGTTATTGCTTCAACCAATGATGGATGGCATCCAATGTTTAATTCAGAGTTATGCAAATGTCACTTATGTAAATTGACATATTATTTTTCCTATTTTACATGACATCTGATTGAAGATGCCATGTCTTTTGCTATTTTACATTACATCTGGTTCAAGATGCCATGTCTTCAACTTTTTACAAGACACCCAGTGCAAGATGCGATGTCTTGGACTATTTTACATAACACCTGATTGAAGATACCATGTCTTTCGCTATTTTACATTACATCTGGTTCAAGATGCCATGTCTTCAACTTTTTACAAGACACCCGGTGCAAGATGCCGTGTCTTGGGCTATTTTACATGACACCTGATTGAAGATGCCATGTCTTCAGATAATTTACATGACAACTGGTTAAAAATGACATGTCTTCAGCTGTCTTTTGTGACACCTGGTTGAAGATACCATGTCTTCAGCTATGTTACATGACACCTGGTTCAAGATACCATGTCTTCAGCTATGTTACATAACACCTGGTTAAAGATGCCATTACTTTTCAGCTATGTTACATGACACCTGTTGAAGATACCATGTCTTCAACTATGTTACATGACACCTGGTTAAAGATGCCATATCTTTTCAGCTATGTTACATGACACCTGTTGAAGATACCATGTCTTCAACTATGTTACATGACACCTGGTTAAAGATGCCATGTCTCTTCAGCTATGTTACATGACTACTGGTTTAAGGTGACATGTCTTTCACGATTTTACATGACACCTGGTTGAAGATGACATATACTCAGATATTATACATGACACCTGGTTGAAGATGCCATGTCTCTTCAGCTATTTTACATGACACCTGGTTGAAGATGACATATACTCAGATATTATACATGACACCTGGTTGAAGATGCCATGTCTCTTCAGCTATTTTACATACCACTTGGTTAAAGATGCTATGTAGTCAGTTTACATGACACCTAGTTGAAGATGCCTTGTCTGCAGATATTTTACATGCCACATTGATTAGAATGCATATTGTCACCTTTTATACATCCACATGGTTAAAGATGGCATATTTTCAGCTAGAGCTTCTTATGAAACATGGGAAAACGTTTTATGACACATATGCAGTTAGAACCATGTTTTTAATTAAAAATTAATGTTTTGAATGTCCCTTACATAGAAACATTTTGTTGTTTTCCATTGAAGATATAAAGCTTATTCTACATGATACATTTATTAATATCAATTTACTTATTGACTTATTTGCAGATTCGGTGTTTTGGTCTAACACAATTTCCTTCAGTTAAAAGTAATTTTAATGAATTACTGTTTTACCTTTTAACTGGAAAGAGAAACATGCCATTGTCATATGTATACACAACAATTATTGGATGTAGTTGAAATATGACATTTACACCTACATCATGTAAAAGATGGTTATTAATCTTCGACAGATTTTGATCTACTCTAAATCAGTATATTATGGCTTGCTGGTGGAACCAAAAGGGAAAAAAATATGCTGATACATGTATATATCTATTATGGCCTATTGTAATTTAACTATATTCCTATCAGCAGATTAAACCACGAGGGAAAGTGGATGACTTAACACATAAACAGTCTTTATATGGATGTCCATTATAATTAAAATTATATTTAGTTAAGACCTTCTAATCACTGGTCTTTATAGACAGGTGATATGGTTGTTTATCACAGTAGCAGATTTTATGATAAATCTGAATTTATATTATCAACAATGTTTTTTTTCCAAAAAAAAAGAATTAAAAAATGAACATATTTTTTAACCATTTGGGATTGAGGCAACAGATTGCAACCAACATGTTGCATTAATTTTGTATTATCAACAATGTTTTTCTTTTTTTTTAAAAAAAAAAAAGAAAAAATTTAATACATTTTATGAACCATTTGGGATTGAGACAACAGATTGCAATTAACATGTTGCATTTGCATTATCAACAATGTTTTTTTAGAAAAGAAAAAAAAATGAATATATTTTATGAATCATTTGGGATAAAGACAACAGATTGCAACCAACATATTTCATTTGTGTTATCAACAATGGTTTTTTTTAAAGAAAAAAATTGAATATATTTTGTAAACTGTTTTGGATTGAGACAACAGATTGGAACCAACATGTTGGCATGTTGAGCATTAATAATGTTCAACTGGTTATATAATCAACAGCAAAAAGGAATGGTGATGTCAACTTCTGCTTCTATCATTGGAAGACTTGCCTGTCTTTTGCATGGTGTAATGACCACAGTAGTCAATGAAGACCTTTGGAAAAATTGATCATGTACATTTAGACAGGTATATTCAGTTAAGATAGTTGTGAAAGCTGTGGAATTATTTTACATTTTCGATGGCTATCTATGGCATTTCACTGAATGCCATTACCAGTAATTACCATATTCCTTTTTGACAACATTTTGTTTGGTGTTGTTAAATTTTACAAGCCTTGATTGTCAAGCTGTATAGACAGAATTGTTTGATCATGTAATGGCATAGAGTCTTTAGAAAAAAGAACTTTTCAAGTGTATTGATTAAATCATCATTTTATTTAGTTTTTATTTGAAAATGTCTAGCTAGACATTGTACTTTGATTTTTTTTTTTTGATTTTTTACTTTTTGTAAATAGATTTTTGTAGTTGCGATGAAGACATAAAGTCTTGTATTTGGAAAAATAATAACTGAACCATCGAGTCATATTTCCAAATGTCTGAAATGATTACCATTTTGAAAAGCATCATTGTTATATTTATAACCCTATCCCCACCCCCCTCCCAGTGAAAAAAAACAGTCCCGAATAAAATCACCTATATCAGAAACAAAGTGGCTTGAAACGCTTTGTATGTAAACATTTATGAAAAAGAAAGGCCATCTGGTTATATTAATAACATCTTTTATTAATAACAAAAATGTGCATAAATCTGGTATAAAAAGCTGCAACAGAACCTAAAAGTGCAGTTAATGTTCTCTGGTATGAGGAATTACACACCTGAGAAACCCTGCACCTGCTGTAGCTGCATTATCCAACGCATATACTTGCTGTTGGTTTGTCAAAACTCAGCTTTAAGACTAGAAAGAGTTACAAAGTTAGATTTTAAATATTGTTAGTGAAGGCTATTGTACTAACTTTCCTGCTAAATCATTAATGGCTTCACATACAATGTTTATTTCCCATAACATACAGTGGAGAGGTATTATATGATACTCTAATATCAGGGTTAGACAACCCCTTGCTGCTTCCAGATTATTACTTGAGAACAGATGAAAGGTTTTTTTTACACTTATCTGGACATAACAATAACAGTTAAAGTTGAAATGATCTGTTTTTTAGTTCTTTAAGAACTTTCTGATGCAGTAGTAGAAAGCATGGCCACTCTTTCACTTAAATACTAGTGTTCTTAAGACAAAGAGTGATTATGAAAAGAAAATTCATTTTAATTATGATGACTGAAGGAATGTCTATCAAAAAACCTGTATGTACAACAGGCCGAAACTGAATTTGTTGTGCAAACATTTCAGAAATGAAATTATAAAATAGCAACTGATTATGTATGTATTACTCTAGATGGATTAGCTACACCGAGCAAGTTATTGTCAATTACGGGCATAATGCAGTGAGTTTGAAAATTCAACCCTGATTGCACATGTGCAAAAAAGGATTTTTTCTGCAAGAAAGGTTTCTTTACGTGTTGTTGGACTTTACTGGCTGGCTCATTGCCAGGTGATTTTAAATGTCAATATTTACAGTTGCTTTTGTAAATATTCAACACTTTTGCCATTGTGAAACAATAGGAAATGTTAGTTCACTAGCAGAAAATGGTTAAAAAAGGTGAGCTTCCATATGAGTAAATTCAAAGTAGAACAGATAGTCTACATAGTGGAGCATTTGATACTTTTGGCAAAGAGGGCATGCTTTCTGCAGTAGCTCTATTTATGCCTGGTAAAAAAATTAACATGTTGATTTTAGACTTATGGATTAATCTGTAAAATTGGACATTGGTTTTTGGTCCAGATTCAGCTGAATTTTTTTTCATCATTTTAGTCCTTCCAATTTTTTAAGAACTTTAGTTGCATGTGTTAGCCGGGACTGCAGGCAGCTCGGTTATAAAAACATTTCGGGATTCAATCTTGTTTAGGTTTTTTTTGTATCTTGTATAACTTAAGCTGCTATATATGCCCAAACCATTGGGTGAACTGTTGAAGCTGGAGCTGATTTTAGTTATAACAAATTAGTTATACAGGTTAATCTACTTGTATGATGAACCTCATCATCACTGGTTTCTTTTGATTTACGTGAAGGGTCAGAAGCATTGTCTACACTTGTAGACTCCCTTCCAGATGACTGGCTAGCTGCAGGCATGGCAGATTTCACCCTATGTCTCATATAGCTACTAATGTTTTCCTTTAACACATTATGGTTTATTACAGTTTTGATTGGCTAAAATTATAATAAAATCACATAATAATTGTACCTATATTTGTGAACTAGATTGTTTTTCACAATTCAAAACTTTTTGTGTTCTTATTGCAGCTTGCTCTTCTAGGGTATTTTAACATATTGCCAGTTTACACAATTACTCATACACATAGTAGGAAGTTACCATAGCAACCTGTCTGCATGCCTATCTTGAATCTTGGTGTGGTGCACACCATTCTGTAAAACATGCAAACTTCTTTGTCTTATTTAAATAATACATAGTTGACTTTTGGTCAGCTTGGACAATTGGGTTGATCTTGGCCTTTTCGCCAACTGAGCCATTTGGGTTTTTAGATGAATGTTATCTGCTTTTTGTGTGAATCACATGTTGGAAATGACAACAAGCCAGACAGACTGAAACCTGGTCAGTTTTTTCTGGTGAGGACTGGTTACTTTTTTAATAGTCTCCTTAAGACAACAATAAAAAATGTTGTAATTGATAAGTTTTGGAAAGGACTTGTTTAAAATTTCAACTTATTACCAGCACTGCATTATCACTTTCTTCACTAAATTCGAATAAAATCAAATAATTAAATACAAATTTTTTTGTGAACTGGGGTGAAGAAGAAAATTTTAGGGTTCATTTTGTTATGACTTTTAGTTGAAATCTATACTTAGATCATTTCATTAAACAGTTTTACTCATATAATTGTTGTGTTGTTTTTCAAGTAAGATATGATGGAAGGTATGCCTACATAAGAACTAAAGCACACTATAGTGTGTGTGTGTGTGTGTGTGTGTGTGTGTGTGTGAACTGTCTCATGTAAAACGTTACAAACGAGATAAAACATCAAATACATTCATAAAGAAAACTGACATAATAAATCCAACTTTACTTGGAACTTAAACTATAGATGTCAGATTTGTGTGACATATGCAGAAGGTTTTACAAGAATAATTTTTTAGAGCGATACAAAGTTCAAATCCTATCACAACTCATTTTATGTTATTGGTAGATTTCAAAATGAAATCAGATTTTATGCCAAATTATATGGAATAAAAACATTAATTTTATTATTATCAAGCTTTGCATCTTTTCACATGAGACAGATCATATATCTTACAAAGAAGTTGGAATGTGACCTTAAGAGAGAATAAAAATGCTGAATAAAATATACTTGTTAATGCAAGTAGCAAGAAACGCCTTGTGACATAAGTAAACTAGAGCAATCTTTTTATAGATAAATATCCTGTCTCCATCATCGCCTACAGAGACAAAATCTAAGAGTTTACCTTGTGACTTTGATCTGTGGTCTACACCTAAATTTGGTAGGCAACACACTGTAGTATGTTGGTATAGGTAGACAAACAGACAGTGCTGTTCCTATTTGCCCCACTAAACTCCCATTCTTGAAAGTTAGAGTGAACCAGGATTTTTGAAATGGGTAAGGCATTAGATTTTAAAACTTTTGGTTTTCACCACTTTTGAGTTTGAGCCTAATTGATCATGAGTGGAAGTGGGGTTTTCTTGTTTGAACCAGAGTGTATGCTTCATATGTGAAAGGTCGGGGTTTGAACTCGGTGAGTCTGACCAAGACTTGATATTGGTAGTGACTGTTCTTTCGTCATGCACTCAGCATTTAGAAATGAAAGTAATAGAATCTTTTGAATGAGACCTTAAAAACCGATGTTCTGTGTCACAGCAAGCATGGCACATTAAAGAACCCTCCCTGCACATTGCCCTAAGTGAATTGCAAAGGTCAAATTTCTGCCACTTCACCTATAGCTGGTAACATTTCAATATAAGTGAAATATTCTTTACTCGGACATAAAATTCAGTTAATCAAATCCTTGTTTGTACCAATAAGCTGAGTAGTCTATCTGCCAAAAAAAAAACCCTTGGTCAGTTGTGGTAAACCAGAGTGGAATAATAGAAATAAAAATTAAAATCCAGAGCCACCAAGAACAGGAAAAGAGATTATGTAAGTAAACTCGGCCAGGACAGACAGACAGAGGTAATGTATACTGAAATAACAAGGACATATATAGTCTCAACTTCTGCTTACAAAAAAATTATACAACATACAAAATATATATATAAATAAAGTTTTAATCAAAACAATCAACAATCTTCATAACAAAAATTTAAAAAATACAAAATTGGGATTCTGTTTGAAATTAATTTGGACAAAATATCACAGTAAAGTTAACATGATTTGTTACTTAAACTTGTATTAAGCATTTTATCCATAGCAAGCATTATTATAACATGGAGGCACACACACACACACACACACACACATACAGTTGTACCAGCATGCGGAAATATCTTCATGTCTGTCAAATCAAATGCTGTTCCAACAAATAATATGCACCCAGTCATGAATATAATTATATCAAAATGGTTATTATCATTCATAGAAAGTATTTTTATTAACATGTATAAGAAATAGATTTTTTTTTAATAAGATGAGGTTGACTATGAGAAAAAGACATATACAAACATATGAAACAAAATAAAGTGCTTCTAAACAATTTTTACCACACTCTTGTTCTGCAACACTTTGTGGTTGAAAAAAAATGATTTTTTTCTATTTCCATTACTTAAGACTGAACATTATATGATAGTTTAGTAATCTATACTTTTTCAAAGCATGGTCTTTGACACAACAGAAAGTAAAATTATATTTCTTAAATAAAAAGTCTAAATATTATATGATGTTTAAGTTACCTTATATCTCCACATTGCTTGGTCTTCAAAACAACCAATACTTTCTTTATTTTTATAATTAATACTGAGACAAAAATTATATTTATTATCACAAAATCTTTGGTTTGATTTTAACAATATTCTAAACAAAATATTAAATCAATAAAGCAATTCTGAAAAAAAAAAATCGCTTTCTAAAACCATTCAATACTAACATACTTAAATATCTGACAAAGTATACACATAATAAATCATAATAGAAAATAAAAATTAGCTGAGGTACTGAACTACTTTGAGTTAACAAGAGCTAACAAGAAATATTCAACAAAAAGGAAAAAAAAAACGAGAAAAACAAAACACATTTTGAAACTTATGGTGATGGAATTCCTTGACTTAAAACAGATATAAGACATGAACAAGATATATGGCAATTGTATTTAAAGTCTAACTCAACTATCTGAAAATACTGGAGACTTTTTATTGAACAAGTTGACCGCTTCACATTTAGTGTGCTAAGTGTTGAACTTTATATCCAGAGAACTGTATAACTATCAATGTGGAAATTGGTGTTAAAGAAAACAAATTCATAGATTTATATACAATAGATGAATAGTTCAACAATGGAAATATACAGACATCTTATACTGTAAACGTACTTTTATTAGTGGTGTATTTATTTTAGCGATTTACGCGCTAGGACAGTAGCACTAATTTAATTACATTGCTAAAATAAGTATGTAATATAGTTTGTTTCTCAAAAGTTGTTTTGTGCTAATTTTAATCCATATGAATTAGTCGAAAATGTAAAATGCACTGAAATATGTACACGCTGAAATTAGTACATTCACAGTATTTAGAAAAGATTTGCTGTAAAACAATAACCCAAGACAATAAAAACATCTAAAGAACTGAGATAAAAAGTATAAGGAATGGACTTAAAAATATTGCTTATGGGGTGATGTGAGAATGAAGAAAGACGTGTGTTATAAAGTGCTTCTAAACCTGATTAACTTGGACCATATTCATGCTCTGAACCACCTTGTAAAATTCTATTACTTGAATAAATTCTACAGTTATGTCTTCAGAACAACTAATACTGCTGTTATTTACATATTCAATACTGAGGCAAAAATTATTATCACAAAATCTTGGATTTAATTAAAGCAATATTTTCAACAAAAAATTAAATTCAATATCACAATTCTGAAAAAAGCACTAGAATCAAATGACTGAAAAGTTTAAATAACTGACATAACAAACATAAAAAATTGTAATAAAATATAAAAAATTAAAATAATATGCTGTAAAGCATATTGACTGGGACTTTTCAAGAGCACTATCAACAAAAACAAGAGACTAATAATAATAATAAATAGAAACAACACTTTTTTTAAGTTAAATACAGTAAAATTGATGATTTTGAGCACTAACAGAAAACAATATATGACAATTGCATTAAAAGCTAACACAACCATTTGAAATTACTTGAGACTTTTGGGTAGATTTATGTCACTGCATCACATTAAATATGTTTAGAGTTGAACTGTGTATCTACTGAATGGAATAAAAAAAATGAAAAGTTGTGTTAACTAGCAAATTCCTTTAAACATTCATTGAAAAAAGCTTCAACCAGTTGAAATATACAGACACTTGATATTCAGAACAGGTTGTCAGAATAGAATGCCTCCAGTTAATAGGTACCAGTGTAAAGAATGGACAAACAAATGGCAATTACTGTAAATGACTATAGAGCTTATCACCAAATAATAAAAGTTTCATAATAAATTCCTTTTGTTTACACAGATTTATAGTGTTAACATCTTTATAACATTCAAATTTGACGGCAAACAGTAATCATGTACATTTGTAAATACATTTAATTGTATATAGATTGCCATAACTCAATATACAGTAGAACTTCGATAACTCAAACTTCGATATCTCGAATACCACGGATAACTCGAAGTCTTTATTTTGTCCCGACCGGTTTTCTATATGAACTATATTAAGAAAACTTCGACAACTCAAACTTCTATAATTCGAATACCCCCGAAAACTCGAAGTAAAAATTTGGTCTGTAGTTTAAAAATCTATTAAAATAAACTTCAAAAACTCGAATCTTTTGTAACAATGTATGATCAATGGAGAAATCACATATCGGTAATTAGGCTACCGTTATAGTAGAGAAATGAACCGAGTAGTTCTTATTATCTACCGTATTAATTAGTATCAATTAACGGATTAATATTCAGTACCGTCACGGACAATTAAGCCTAACATGAACGCTAATCCCCTACTCTAATAAAAGAAACCAATTAATATGCCGCGTAGGATTACTTTTGACTTAAGTTCTCCAAGCTTAATTAAAACGACTAACTCAGTTGTACTCACGACTCCATTAAAATTTTAAATGACTTATTGCACTGCTTTATAATTTCATTTACTTTCTGTTCGTATTGTCTAACGAATGTAAAAATTAAGCATTTTGATAAATATGTACATAAATCTGATATCCGATTTCGTTGTTCGTATATATCATGATCTTAAAATAAAATAACACGTTTCGCACGCTTTTACCGTAAATATCAATTCTTTAAAAATTATTTATTATATTTTCTTTAAAAATTATCATTTTTTTTGACATTCGAGAACAGGTAACTGTTTAAAACATCAAGATTTCTATAGCGGAAACATATATTAAGGTGACACCATTCGTGGACATCATCCTTCAACTTCGATAACTCGAACACCCCGATAACTCGAAGTCCCCAGCCCAGTCCCGAGCACTTCGAGTTATCGAAGTTCTACTGTAATGAATTAAATCTGGATCTAAAGGCAATAAAGCACTGACTATGACTAGATTGTTTTATTACGGAGTTAATTTCATGTTATTAAAAAATATTAATTTTAATTTTCAATTTGTCTGCCCTCTAAAACTGTGTTTGAGACAAATTGTAATTGTTTCTGCTATCATTACAATTGCTATTATGGCTATCACTAATGTCAACAAACATGGCCGCTCTTTATTACAACAACATATCTACATTTATCTTAAATATATTCTGTGTAAATTATAAAATAAAGCTGTGTGGCAATAAAATAAATATAAAATTGATAATATTAATTTGATTCAATTCTTATCTTTTCCTATTTCACACGCACTATTTTTGTGACTGAACTGACTCGTCATTTGAATAACTATTTTGGGATGCAAATTTTTTTTTTTCAAAAAATTAAAAATGGCAAAATGTAAATATGGCCATTTAACTGTTTAAAAATGAGGTTTAAAATGGATACTTGCAATGCATACTAATCAAAACTTATTCCTTGATTGTTTATCCTTGCCCAAATCTCTCTATTTTAATCTACCACATAGGTTTTTGCAGATGTGATTTGGTTTAAAATCATATCCCTATTTATATTTTATGATAAACCTAACAGGTGTCATCACTTTGTTCTGAAAATTTTACAAAATCTTCCCAACTCCGAATTTTACAAAATGGTGGAAAATATTGGTATAAAATTGAATACGTATTTTTATTTCATGGTAAACATGACAATATTGGTGTCATTACTTGTTCTGATAATTTTTTTAAAAAATTCTCTGCCCTTATTTTCCAAAATTGTGAAAAATATTGGATAAAATGAATTGGAACTTTCTAAAAATTTCTATGTCTATAATGACAGGAGTCCAAAATCTCTAGCTCTGCTAATCCAGTCATCTCTATTTAGGTAACATCCACTGACATAACGTCTTCCAGTAAATGCTGATCGCCCATGCATGACTCTCCAGTTATCCACAAATAACACCATATCTGGTTTTAATTTTACCCAGAATTCATTGTCCTTGTTTTGTACTTCCTGTGTTAATTTCCCATAGTAGTTATAAAATAATCTTGTGTCTTCTGCTGACAGTGTAAACAATGGTGACCTATCACAGGGGTTATACCTGCAAATAAAAAGAAACAAAAATTACACAGGGATATATGTCTCTCTGTAATAAGTATTAAATGGTAAGAAATATTCTGAACTAATTTTACTGTCAGAGTCACTATGTTTGTTACAATGAAATTCCATAAACCTGAAAGGAGTTTTTGGTATTTTTCCCCTTACTTGAGCCCAGTTGTAACAGGAAATTGCCATTCCCATCAGAGAATGCCACCACAGAAAATTTCTATACAGAGTAAAATGTTGCTATGGGGATTTACATCATAAATAACCAAAAATGAAGTGGATCCTTTCGAACATACAATGTCACAAAAATCATTAATTCAGTATTAATACATATATTATTATTTTCAACATGTTATTTCCCCATAGGTTAAACAATTTTGACATTTGACACCGTAAGCTGACACCTGCAGAATCTCTTGGTTCTTCTTGCCTTACTTTAGGATAAATATGAGGCCAAAAATTTTTCTTATTGATGCTGAGTATTGGTAAATGAACATTTCCTCTACCTATGTTCTTTATATATTTTAATTTTTAAAATTTTATAGCCATGAATAGCTGCAATAATGCTGATGTGGCTCTAAACAAAAACTCATTCACTCACTCATTCTACCTATGTTCAAAAATAGGGTTCCATGGACCTATGACCTGGAGTCATACTTCACTAAAGTTTAGATGTTACCATGGTCGCAGTAAAATGCATATTATGCAATCCTCAGTTTGAGACAACAGTTCCATACAAACTTATAGGAAAATGGTACCATGAGAACTTGATTTTTCTAAAATGACAGTGAGTTTGTGTTTGAAAGCTAGTCAGTATTATTTACTTTCAATGTAGATGACAAATTTGCAACTGAAAAAAAGCATGTATTTTGCAACATCCCATGCAACCTAGCAACAGCCAAAATTTTCAAGCAACAGTCATTGCAACCTAGCAACAACAGCTAATGTAACCTAGCAACACCAAAAATTTTCAAGCAACAGTCATTGCAACCTAGCAACAACAGCTAATGCAACCTAGCAACACCCAAAATTTTCAAGCAACAGTCATTGCAACCTAGCAACAACAGCTAATGCAACCTAGCAACACCCAAAATTTTCAAGCAACAGTCATTGCAACCTAGCAACAACAGCTAATGCAACCTAGCAACACCCAAAATTTTCAAGCAACAACCATTGCCACCTAGCAACAGCCAACACAACAAAGATTTTAAAAATATCAAACTGTACGTAAATGATAAAAAGGACAAACAAGGAGACAAACACAAATTGTACACCTCAGATTATAAAATTCCTGACTTAGACTGGCACTTGAATAGATGCCTAGTGGTGTGATCATATATATATCAGAGAGTCCCCCTTCCCCACCAAGCTAAAAAAATTTTCTTTCATGACATCAAATTATTTCTACAGTTCACATGTTGAAAATAAAGTTTTTGAGAATCAACAAGAATTCCATGGATTTAAATGCCTTGCCTGGCTTTGATCAAGTAAAAAAATTCCTAAAACATAAACTTTCACATGTAACTCTCCAAAAAAGTAATGCCTAAGTATCGCCTTATGGCAATGCCAGGGCTCAGCAAAAATGTCAAACCTGATATGCATCAGTTTTCCTGTTGTTGGATGTAGTGACAACACTGTTCCCAGACTCCTCACTTTGATACCCGGTTCAAAGTACTCGTGTGCTACAACCTTCTTTGTAAGAAATTCATAAGCTTTGGAATCTTTTTGTCTCAACTGTTCTGCTGCATAAAAACCATCAACCAGAAGAGTCTCACCGCCTTCTCCATCATGTTCTACTACATGAAACACCTGTATTCTGAAATTGAAAATAAAAAAATACAAAAATAAATATGTGTTAAAAATAAGTAAACCGAATATATGGTAGTATCATATGCAGTAATGGTGTTTTAAAGTCCAGACTTGATTTTTTCACTTATACAGTTCTACGCTAAACGTACAAAATCTTCCCTCTGAGAGGGATTCTTTTGAATTTTCAGTAACAATTGTGGTTTGGTCAGTTTGTTTGGATAATAACAAAATTTAAATTAATTTGGACATTGATGTTACCTCAAACTGTTTAATGTATAGGATATTTACAGTGTTAAACTTCACCTGTGAAAATACTTGATCAAATACACAGTGGAAGTCTTAAAGTTTAACTCATGAATCATTGAAGATGATAATATATTAACTTATTTCACAAAATTATTGTAAACCTTATGAAGTTACAGAACAAGTTAATGTATCAATATAAGTTCTATAGAGCCCAAGAAATTATATAAAAATTTAAATTTATATTTTAAGATGCATTGCATTAAGAACCAGAAGCAAAACAGTTGAATCTGATGATTTTAATTTTTTACACTAATACTTATTTTTCGCAACAGAAATACAAAGGCAATGGTTTTCTTTTATTTAGATACACTGCATCATGTTGATCATGTTGACATTTGTTTGTCTACATCTCTGGACTCAAAAGGCTACATTTATATGTCTAAACTTTTCTCTTCTGAATGGAACAACTTATTATGCATCAGGTCAACTTTAAAGTTTCATTTATGTTAAGGCAGGGCTCGAAATTTTAAAATCCTATAACAATGGCTTTGTTGACTTAAAGTAATACTTCTGTTTTTATTGACTTTAAAGATGACCACAAGTAATTAAATCTAATGTAGCATGAACTAAGGACACGCCTACAAAAATTTTTGCTCTGCATTAGTCGTTAGTCGTAGAACTGTATATAAAGGCAGTCAGCTCATGGTAGTGGAAGAACTTGGAGGAAATAATCAATCTTTTAGTAAGCAAACCGACACTTTTTCTAATAGTAGGACCCACCACTAAGGTAGCTCAGTTGGTAGAGTGTTTGCTTCGTATGTGGGAGGTCAGAGGTTCAAAAACTAGCCAGGTCTGACCAAAAATTGAAAATAAGTAGTGACTGTTCTTTTGCCAAGCACTCCGCATTTAGAAATAAAAGTAATAGGGTCCTTCTGATGAGATCAATGCCCGGTGTCACAGCATGTTAAATAACCCTACCATGACACAGCAAAGGTAAAAATTTCTGCCACTTCACCTTAAGCTGGTGATGTCTCGATATAAGTGAAATATTTTTGACTTGGATGTAAAATCCCATTAAATCAAACAAAAAATCATAATAGGGCATGTGTCACCTGTCTAAGTGGAATTTGAGCCTGGTTGTTGAGAAGTGATGAGATCTGTAAGCACCCAGTTCAAACCATTTGTTTTTATTACTAGTAAACTACCAATGAAAATTATGTTTTACCTATTCTAAATTGAAAAAATAAACAAGAGGCCCACGGGCCTTAATGCTCACCTGAGGAAATGTCCAAAAACTTGCAATGAACTTAATTACAAAAACTTTACAAAATTCCTCAAGTTTGGAAATCCTACAATAATTAATCAGAATTATCTAGCCACATTTCATTTGAAAACAGCTCGTATGCATGATTTAACTAAAGTACAATGAATAATTTCCAAATCATAAACCATATGATTATGCAGCCATGATTTAGACCTTTGGAAACATGAACTTGAACCTTATATCAAAATGGTCATAATATTAATACCTACAATACTAATATACATGCTTGTACAAAAAGTTAATGGTTTTCAAGATTATTCTCAATTTCAGTACACTTATGCAACTACGACCTTGAACCATATATCAACAAGGTCATAATATCAATACCTACAATATTCTTATATATATGCATATACAAAAAGTTCATAGTTTTCAAGCTAATGCACAATTTTAAATATTTATAAGCCAAAAATAACATTCCAGGGGCAACATGGATTATCATACAGTTCAAAACTTGGTACCTTGTTAAAGTTTATCATGCTGAACATTTTAGCAAAGTTTTGAATATATATATCTCTTTATATTTGCAAGAAAATTGCCTAAAACTGCTAAATCACAAATTAGGTCATGACCTTGATTTGTGACCTTGACCCCATTTTAAAGGTCATTTTAAGAAAAAGTCAACACTGAAAACTCAAGTTATAACAATTTGAAACCATTTTACAAAATTTTTAAAATTAAACACAAAAACATGTAACCCATTTTTCGACTAAATTTTACAAAAAGAAAAAACTATAGGCTTAAGACCCTAGAGAAGCCAAATTTCAATCTGATTTTTTTTCCCATTATGGATTTCAGAGAAGAAGATTCTTTAAGATTTTTGAACTCCTAAGTGGCCTTGACCTAGTTTTGTTAGCCATGGCAATTCCATGAACAAATCTGAATTGCACCAGCCCATATATGCTTCTGACCAAGTAACACTGAAATCTGTCTAGCAGTTTTGGAGGAGAAGTCGAAAATAGGTGTCATTGACACACACACAAGCATGCACATACACATGCAGCGCCATGCCATAAGCTCACATGACCTTTCGATGAGGAGAGTTAAAAAAGCATTTAACAGACTATAGACAATATTATATAGTATAAGCACATTACAGAATTACCATAGATCAGTTTTTTTTTCACAACAAACTTTTGATTCACTGCTACCATTTTGTCTAGTTATTTGGCATTATTAAGAAGTTTTCCATTTAATAACTGCAGCCAAAAAGTGAAATAAAAACACATTCTTAGTCTTAAGGGTCAAATGGAAGCCCTAATTATATCAATTTAAGCACTTAACAACTTTGAAAACTTTTTACCCTGACGGTGTAGTAAAATAAGTATTATCTGTGTGAGCTCCGAGTGCTAAATTTGTATATGCTGTGTCTTTATGATTGAGATCTGCAGTAAATGTCCAACTTTTTCCAAACAGAGTCTCCTGAAGAAAACAAACTCTCTCGGATACTTCTAGGGTTCCTTCATGCGTTGGTTGTGCCTGGAAATAGTGAAGGCACCATTTTAACAAATAATGATATTTTTTAGATGATTTATTCAAAATACAAACAAATAATGGACATTCTGTTAAGCAGAAAATGAAGTGAAGGTTAATGTTAAATGAAAATTTTAATTTCTGTTAAGATTTGTTCAGTCACATAAAATAACATTTAAAATCAGAAATAACTTAATTACCATAATCTAGAAAGGTCAATGTAAAATGAAAATCTGAATTAAGATTAGTTCAATAAAATTAATACGATGTTCAAAACTTCATACAAATAATCTAAAAACATACTGAGCATTGATGATTTATTACAACAGCAACAACAAAATTATACAATAAGTCAAGCATTCAACAAACTGAAAACCCCATGTCAATATCTGTTCAAATAGTCAAGTTATAACAATTTGAAGCCATTTTGCAAAATTTTTAAAATTAAATGCAAAAATGTAACCCATTTTTTGACCAAATTTCACAAAATGAACAAACTATAGGCTTAAGACCCTAGAGAAGCCAAATATCACATCAGATTTTTTCTCCCATCATCAGTTTCAGAGAAGAAGATTCTTTTTAAGATTTTTGGACCCCTAGGTCACCTTGACCTAGTTTTGGTAGCCATGGCAATGCCATGAACAAATCTGAATTGGACCAGCAGATATATGCTTCTGACCAAGTATCACTGAAATCTGTCCAGCAGTTTTGGAGGAGAAGTCGAAAATGGGTGTTATCGACACATGCACATGCACGCACATACACACGCAGCACCATGCCATAAGATTACATGACCTTTCAGTCAGGTGAGCTAAAAACTACCAAAAGAACAAAGCCGAATGCAATATATTACACATAGTAAATGCACACATGTTAAAGATATGAGTAATACAATCAGCTTAATTTGTGAAATCAAAACAAAATATGCAACAAATATGTGGAATTCTAATGGTTTTATGCAATCAAGTTCAACAGAGAGAGAAATGTGAAATGCACCATGCCATAACACACTATATATTTGACAAAGGTAGATAATAAATTATATCCTGCAGCTAAAAACTAGTAATATTTAAATGTGAAAAAAAAATACAAGTGTATCAACACTGTGTTGATATTAGTTTGTAAAAATTTTTTCATTATCATTTTGTTAAAACAAGAAGGAAAAAAAGCTGTAAAACAGTTTTTGACATAACAAATTTAAACCAAATTATTACCCTTACCCCAGTAATTATTGAGAATCCAAACTGCAATAGATTAGACAGGTGCTTTTGTAGGCCTTCATCAGATTCCATGTAATGTTTGTATTCAACTGTAGGCAGTGCTTCATCTTTAAGTGTATGTACTGTTCCAAAGCTTCTTTGTGACTCGGTCTTGATGAAAGGGATGAAAGGTATTTTCTAGCAACCAGTCCAAACTGTAACAGGTAAAATGGCCATCTTGCCCTGCAACATTAGACTAATTTCATTAATGATCAGCAAAAGAAACATAAATAAAAATTGCTGATAAATTTACAAGTATTGAATTATAAATAGCTATTTCGTGATCCTATTTCGATGCATCTTCATTCCCACAAGTGTTGACTTGGTGACATTATTGTCAATTACAAGTTTTTTTTTAATTTTTTTTAAAAACTGGAATATCATTCATTATGTAAGGAGATAATAAAGTGAAACTTGGAATGAAATATTAATCAACAACTAACAATATGTTTGTTGATTTGTTGAACTAGATCTTAAATCAAGGTCATGTAACTAGTGATAATATAGCTTAAAGAAATAACAAATATGTATAGTCATTTAGGGATATCAAATTAACACATTATAGTGGCATACCCCCCCTCCCCCCAGAAAAAAAAAAAAATTGTGCCATGTCATGATGTAGGGATCAGGCCTCATTTTCACAATTGTTCACTCAGTTGACTCACTGAGTACACTCAACTCAAATATTCAAATTTTTTTCATCCATATTTTTTAAAAATCTTAAGTTTTATGAGACAATGTTTGTTTTGTTCAACACACCTACACTAAACAATTTAAATATTACATCAGATATTCAATTTTAACTGTGTAATGTCTTAGAAATTGACATCATTGAAATATTCCCGAATTCCGAGTTGAGTGAATGATTGTGAAACTGGGGCCAGAGGTTAGATAAATGTGACCTACTTTTTATCAGTCAGTGGTTTTTATTATTTTTTTTATTATTTAAAGGGTATTTAATTTGTATGAAAGAAGTCCGATATAAGTACACTTCTGAAAATCATTTGTGATTAAGTATAGATCACTTAAAGACCTACTTTGATTATAGACAAAAATGATTTTCCAAGACAGACTTGTCAATACTGATGTTGTAATTGTCTATATTCACTGTCAATAGTGAAAAAGCCCTTGGCCATTGAGGGTTTCCAAATTTAAGTATGTGACAATCCGAAAAAATCAATGTGACTTTGTGGCATGTGAGTATATAGAGAACCAAAGCATCTACTCCCCCCAGCATTTTTGTTTTTAAATAATGGTCTAAAATCATGCATTCTTCTGCAGTTTGAGATATTATGTTTAAAACTGCCCATTTTCCAAGAGAAACATTAATATTAACAGCAAGCTGTTTTCCATTTAGCAGTGAAAACATGGCAGGAAAAACCAGAATATTACCAGACAGGTGTGTAATTGTCAGATCTAAGACATCTATGTCTTCAGTTGTAATGTTCTACATAGTTTGATAATGTATATGATGATGATGGTGAATAGCATCAAAAATGCGTGCAACTTGATGGGTTTGTAAGCCGGTAAAATTTTAAAAATTATCATTATTAGAAGCTGTACATTTTTATTTGTATATAAAAACTGATTTAATGGAGAAATCCTTAAAAACAATATTTTATGAAAGAGAAAGTGAATTTTTCATTTCAATAAGTAAACACTTACATTTCATGCAAAGAGAACTACCATTGTAATCAATATGCTCTGGTTTGATGTCACTTGACAGTGTATAGTTGTCAACATTTTTCTGATTGGTTTTCTTATTGTAACAAACATCACAGCGACAATGATCTCTCAGCCATATGTATAGAAGATTTAAATTATATTTCCCATAATTCAATATAATTCCATTTTCCTGTTTTTCTATATCCTGTGCTCTGGAACCTTCTATAACAACAGTTTTAGGCCAAATTTCTGTATCTTCAGAAGAGGAAATATTAACACAATATTTACGGATCTGACCGCTATTGCTTTTTGAGGCACAGCTAGAGCTAAGAGAAGCATTTCTGAGAGCTGGTTTTACACATGAAGACAAACATTTATGTAGACAAAATGTAACATTCTTGGCTTTCAATGTGTGACTTTTTTGGCATAATAAGCTCCTGCTATATTTTGTCAATAAATTTCTTGCTGAATACCTGAAAATAATACAAAAACTAAATAAATAAATAAATATAATAAAACTTCTAGTGAATACACAAGATAAAGTGAAAAAATGTAAAATTGAAATTTAGGAACAGCACCACATTTGAACAAAGTACTTTTTACAATCCAATTATAACACCTGTAGGTCCTTTGGGGCCCTTAGTGGCCGAGTGGTCAAAACCTAAAGCACAGGCTTATGTATGTCTGTATGACAGTGCCTCTCATAGCCTAGGTTTCAATCCCCATGGACAGATCCTAGTGTGAGAAAATTTGTTTGTTGAGGTTTGATGGTATTCTCCATCAATTTCAATTTTTGGCAAGTGAACCCAGAGACTTGATTTTTATTAAATTGTAATGTAATTTCAAAATGTACTGCAAGTACCTAACAAGGTGGAGTTCACCAGACAGTGGTGGAAGATACATACAACAATAGCAATGGTTACATTTTGAGATATTGATAAACATGTAATATTAACAGATCTATAACTTATCAGCAACTGAAATATTGTGAAAAAAATTATATGTCTTCTTCTTCTTTTTTTATTTTTAATTTTCTATGGATATTTAAAAAATATTTAAATTTGAAAAAAGCTTAGCAAATCAGCTAGATTTATCTCAAATATTGTATATGAACTTTGCACAATATTTTTGACTTTACAGGTCTGTCAACACAACTGATGAAGATTGTGGAACCTTTTTTAATGGGGGCCTCAAACAGATTTTTTTAAAATCTATTTTCAATACTTTTTTTGCCAGTTTTATCTTTTTTTCCACATTGATATAAAAATTTTCACATTTTGCAACCAACCTACAGCAAAAAAAAAAAATCTTTGGTGACTGGGTGGTCTAAAACTAAATCATACAGATTACATACAGCACTTCTCACCACCTAGGTTCAAATCCCACTGAAGCAGATACTAGATGGTTTTGTCTGGGTATTCTTGTTTCCTCCACCATCCCAGAACTAACCACCTGGATATTACTGACTAAATCTTGACTTGGCTGTAAAACACCATTTCTCTACTAAACTCCATTTTTTCTGTAATGCAAGTTCAATACATGTATTTAAATTTAAAGCTCAATTTAAAGTGTACCCTCTTTAAGATTGTTATTATGTATTCCTGGTACTCCCATTTTGATTCAGTAATGTTTTAGATTTATGTCATAAAGTACTACTTACATGATGAAAAGTTCATAATATATCCACTATAGTAACCAATAATCAGTGCATGTTATCAAAACCCCATGGTCATCACATATATCTTTTATATCTAAAAACCTTAGTGACATAAATATGCACACTTTAAACTGAATTCATGCATTTCCTCTGATATAATCTGACCCTGAAAGATAAAATTTAGAGCTAAAAATATTCAAGCTCAGGGCAGAGATTAGATATGTCCAATTATGTGTGCAAAAAACACAGTATCAGCATTTGTAACCGTGACTATAGAGTGGTTACAAACAGTTACATGGTTACAAAATATTTCTCTTTTTCAAAACCAACTTCATTTTCTGGATAGGTTACAGGGTAACAAAGGTAACACTATGGTTACATAGAGTTACACTAAGTTACAGATATTATTTTTCAATTTTTGAAAATCTCCCAGGTTACAAGGTTACAACGGTTACAAAGGTAACAGTTATGGAAAATGACTGTTTTTCAAAACCGGCTTCATTTTCTGGATAGGTTATGGGGTTACAAAGGTAACAATATGGTTACATAGAGTTTCACTAAGTTACAGATATTATTTTTCAATTTTTGAAAATCTCCCAAGTTACAAGGTTACAATGGTTACAAAGGTAACATGACTCTTTTTTCAAAACCGGCTTCATTTTCTGGATAGGTTAAGGGGTTACAAAGGTAACACTATGGTTACATAGAGTTACACTAAGTTACAGATATTATTTTTCAATTTTTGAAAATCTCCCAGGTTACAAGGTTACAACGGTTACAAAGGTAACAGTTACAGAAAATGACTCTTTTTCAAAACCAACTTCATTTTCTGGATAGGTTACAGGGTAACAAAGGTAACACTATGGTTACATAGAGTTACACTAAGTTACAGATATTATTTTTCAATTTTTGAAAATCTCCCAGGTTACAAGGTTACAACGGTTACAAAGGTAACAGTTATGGAAAATGACTGTTTTTCAAAACCGGCTTCATTTTCTGGATAGGTTACGGGGTTTCAACGGTAACACTTTGGTTACATAGAGTTACACTAAGTTACAGATATTATTTTTACAACGGTTACAAAGGTAACATTGAAGAAAAATGACTCTTTTTTCAAAACCGCCTTCATTTTCTGGATAGGTTACGGGGTTACAAAGGTAACACTATGGTTACATACAGTTACACTGAGTTACAGATATTATTTTTCAATTTTTGAAAATCTCCCTGGTTACAAGGTTACAACGGTTACAAAGGTAACACTGAAGAAAAATGACTCTTTTTTCAAAACCGCCTTCATTTTCTGGATAGGTTACGGGGTTACAAAGGTAACACTATGGTTACATACAGTTACACTGAGTTACAGATATTATTTTTCAATTTTTGAAAATCTCCCTGGTTACAAGGTTACAATGGTTACAAAGGTAACATTGAAGAAAAATGACTCTTTTTTCAAAACCGGCTTCATTTTCTGGATAGGTTACGGGGTTACAAAGGTAACACTATGGTTAAAAAGAGTAACACTAATTTGACTTTTTTTACCCAACATAGCCCATATACAAACTGATGCTAGCCTCTTTCAGGAGGTATATTCTGAGCATGTCTGATTAGGATTGGACTAAGATTGTGACTTCACTAATGTTAACAAGGTTTTTCTATTATTTGACCTAGTGACCAACTTATTAACTAAATTAAAACTTTGAAAGCTGGCAAATTTATTTATACATGTGAACTGCCATCAATGAAGTGAGGCCGGGTGCTCTGGAAGGGTAAGCACTTCCTGTCTAGCTAGCTACACTCTTCACATGCAAGTCAATTTTGAGAATGAAAGGAACAAAGAACAAAGCCAAATATATCCGGTATAAGTTTAGATACAGTGACTACAGACTTATCAACAATATTGTGATGACGGTCATAAGAATTTTTAAGGGCATTGCTTAGCCTAGGCTTGCAATATTCTGGTGTCAACAATTTAATTGTAAGCAGTTCGCTTCGTTGTAGAAAGTCCCCACAGTTGGGAATAAGCTATACCATAACATATTAATTGTGAAACATATACACCATACGCAGGAGAAGCAGAGATATTACTGCAAAGAAACGGAAAGTTGACAATAGAAAAATTAAAGTCTTCACTTTTGTCGTACAGTTTTTAGATGTGACTTTTCGTTTGTGTCAGAATTGAAGTACAATTCCAAATATGAAGCAGAATATGGAGATTCTGTCGTGTCTTTTGGTTCAAGCTCACTTGGATACAGGGCATTCACATATTCTCCAAATTTGGGATTATTTAGAGATAGAACATCATTTATATATCTGTATGTGTAGTTGAATGAATTAGCGAGAGTCTTTTCTCCAGATCTGACAAGGTTCTGTAACAATTCTGATTCACATGAATAAGGAAACAAATCAGCAAGCAAAGGTGCACAAGTGTGGTGCCCATTGGTATACCGATTGTTTGTTGGAAAATTATACTGCCAAACACAACAAATATGTTGTCTATCAAAAACTCTTAATATTTTGTTGATGGTATCTTCCGTATACTTTTGTTTGCAGTCTGTATGGTGTTTTAGAATCCCTGTTGAGCACTAGATATTTATTTCTTAGTTTACTGTTTTTGTAAATGATTTTTTTTAGACATTCTTTCAATGAGGGATAGTTGTGTAAAGGTAGAAAAATCAAGTTTTTATACATTTTTTTCACCGAAGAAAGAGTATTAGAAACAAGATGGTCAGGTACTTCTTTCGATATTTTGAGAATCAACATTTGGTTGATGCCAGATGTTGAATAGACTTTTTCTGAATATGTCTGAAGACTATCTTTGGCGACTGACAAAATTTGTTAGAATTATATATATATATATATTTATTTATTTATTTATTTATTATAGACACTATAGAAATGGTCATGTAAGCTTATGGCATGATGCAGCGTGTGTATGTGCGTGCATGTGTGCATTGTTTACACCTATTTTCAACTTCTCCAAAACTGCTGGACAGATTTTAATGATACTTGTTTAGAGGCATAATGGGCCGGTGCAATTCAGATTTGTTCATGGCGTTGCCACGGCTACCAAAACTAGGTCAAGATGATGCAGGGGTCCAAAAATCTTAAACAAGAGGCCCATGGGCCTTAATGCTTACCTGAGGATATGTCAAAGATTGTTTCCAGAGTGCAATAGACGATATATTCAGTACAGAAACTTTACAAGTTTTCTCAAGTTAAAAACTGCCACAAAACTTAATCAGAAATATATCCAGTAACATTTCATTTATAAGTACCTTAATAATATGCATGAAGTAACTGTAGTGCAATGAATAATAACCAATTTCAGTATACTTATGCAACTATGTCCATGAATATATATGACCTTGAACCATATATGATCATCATGTCAATACCTACAATATTCTAATGTACATTGCCTTTACAAAAATTTAATAGTTTTCAAGATAATTAGCAATTTAAGTCTTCTTTTACAGCTATGACCTTGACTTTTCAACATATGATCTTGAATCATATGTCAAAATGATCGTCATATCAATACCTACAATATTCTAATATACATGCCTATAGAAAAAGTTATAAACATATGACCTTGAACCATATAACAAAATGATCATTGTTGCAATGCCTATAGTATTCTTATATACATGCCTATACAAAAAATTAGTTGTTTTCAAGATAATAAGCAATTTAAGTCTTCTTTTGCAGCTGTGACCTTGACCTTTAAACATATGACCTAGATCCATATATCAAAATGATTATCATGTCAATACCTACAATATCTAATATACATGCCTATACAAAAAGTAAATTGTTTTCAAGATAATTAGCAATTTAAGTTTTCTTCTGTAGAATCATATAACCATATAACAAAATGATCCTTGTCGCAATTCCTACAATATTCTTATATACATGCCTATACAAAAAGTTAACAATTTTCAAGATAATTCACATTTTCAGTACATGTATGCAGCTATGAACTTGACCTTTCAACATATTACCTTGAACCATATATCTAAATGATTGTCATATCAATACCTACAATATTCTAATATACATTCCTATACAAAAAGCTTATAGTTTTCAATTTAATGCACAATTTTAGTATTCATAAGCCAAAAATAACATTTCAGGGGCAACAACTCCTACACAGATTATCATATAGTTACGAAACTTGGTACCTTTTTAAATTTTGTCATGGGGAACAATGTTTTGAATTCATATATCTCTTAAAATTTGCAAGAAAATTGCCAAAAACTGCATAAATCACAAATAAGGTCATGACCTTAATTTGTGACCTTGACCCTATTTTAAAGGTCATTTCAAGAAAAAGTCAAAACTAAAAACCCCATGTCAATATCTGTTCAAATAGTCAAGTTATAACAATTTGAAGCCATTTTACAAAATCTTTAAAATTAAACTCAAAAATGCATAACCTTTTTTCCGACCAAATTTCATGAAATGAACAAACTATAGGCTTACGACCCTAGAGAAGCCAAATATCACATCAGATTTTTTTCTCCCATCATCGGTTTTAGAGTAAAAGATTTTTTAAGATTTTCGGACCCCTAGGTCACCTTGACCTAGTTTTGGTAGCCATGGCAATGCCATGAACAAATCTGAATTGCACCAGCCCATATATGCTTCTGACCAAGTTTCATTGAAATCTGTCTAGCAGTTTTGGAGGAGAAGTCAAAAATAAGTGTTAACAACGCACACACACATGCATGCATGCTCACACGTACACACACATATACACATGCCGTGCCATGCCATAAGCTCACATGACCTTTCGGTTAGGTGAGCTAAAAAACCTCCTTTGTATGCAGTTCCTACAGGCTTTAGATACTAGACCTACATACATTTGAATTTCCTCACCATTCAGTACTGTCAGTACTTGGATTTTTATAATACCTGCTAACCTGTATTCTGGTATCACACCAGTATAAATTTTTTTTTAAACAAGTTGTGATATATAGGCCAAAATTATTTTTTAGAAATAACAATATATTCATTTATAATTTTGTCAATTCCTGCAGAATTATAATTTTTAGGTTTTTTTCACATATCATAATTTCATCACAAGACATTTTATCATCCAACAACAAATTGGAATCTACATAATTATACATTACATCTAATTCATCATTACTATCAATACCATATGCATTTATATTTTTAAAATGATTTAACATTTCTTGAACACAGCATTGTTTGTTTTTGTCTTCTTTTTTTTAAGTTTCCAAAATACGTTGTTTGAACTTTTTAATCTTTTTACTTTTATATGTAAACTGACTCTGTAATGTCGTATACTTTTATCCAAAACATGTTCATATTTTTTTCCGCTGAAACATCAGATTTATTTTTCCTGTACAGTCTTCTTTTTTCAGAAATTCTTCTTAGCTTTAAAACATCACGAGTAAACCATACCTTAGATATAATCCTTTTATTATTATTATTATTGTTATTATTATTATTATTATTATTATTATTATTATTATTATTATTACTATATGTACTAAATGTGTTGCAAGCTGCTTGACACAACAAATCTGCAACTTGTGTAAATAAATTATCTATTTGGTTTTAATTAATAACATCAACATTAAGTGAGAATGTCTGACAATAACTATTTTGTTGGAAAGCATTCAACATCCTTCCTGAATTTTAACACTTGTTGTAAATAATTTAGAATCTGTTGCTTATTCATTGTAACCAAATTGTAAGTGAAATTTAGCATAAACAATAGTTTTTAATCCCTTCAATAGTTGGTAACAATACAATATTTCAAAAAAAAAAAAAAAAAAAAAAAAAAAAAAAAAGATTTTCTCCTTTTTTATATTAACCAGTTAACTTTCAAGTCAATTAGCAGTTTTTTATTCACTGAAATTTGAGAAACTATTTTTAAGTAGATTTATTTACATTTATTTATTTATTTATTTATTTATTTATTTATTTATTTATTAGATTCTCAATATTTTAAATAAGGACATTATCTTAAATAAACAATATTTATTTAATATATTTAATCAATTATCATCTGCAACACTATTTTACAAGAAATAATTTTTAAAAGGTTAAATCACCCTAACATATTCCAATGATTCAGATCCATCAAAAAATTCACCTTTAATCATTCATGCCTGAGTGAACAGGTTAATACCTAATCAAGACTGGTCACCTATAGCTATGTAAGGATGCCTTACTTACAACCCAAATTTTGCATTTACTAATTAATTAATTAGTGGCCTAGATTGATCACAGCCGAGGTACCATAAGGGTTATGATAGGGGCTAGATTATAAGTTAAAACTAATAAGGTACTTAACTATGACCATGATGACATGTTCAATATGTACAGAAATGTTAATTATGTGTAATATTAAATGAATAGATAGAATCTTGTTGTGATGTCAACCAAGTGAACGTTAACACCAATACTTTTTCATTTTCAACAAATTAGATGAAAAAATGTTTGAATGTTAATAATTCTGGGTATTTTCAGGTGAATGGTGAATTTATTTTCTTTATTTTATGCTGATGACAAAGTTTTATTTGTCAAATCAAAAGAAAGTTTTGGTTTATAAATTGATGGGTCATTGTGATAAATAGAATATTGAGATTAATACTGATAAAACAAAGGTTATAGTTTTCAAAATTGTGATACACTTGTTGTTTGGAATTGAAATAAAATAAGTGACACTGGCACCAAATCTATTAACACTTTAATGAATGTAACAGGTGAATTATTTCATTTATTCTTAATTATATGGTGCATTTTTTATGAAACAAATCCTGGCATTTTAAATAATTAAGAACAGTGTAATATTTAACCCAACCCACTCCCAGTGAAAATTACAACTTCTCTTTTGTGCAATGTTTAATCATGGATACAATAAATGACATGTAGATAACATGTAAATGATCTTTCTTTGCCTTTTGCAGATTTTCACACAATTAAAGTCTGTTACAAAGTTCTTTTAAACTGTCAAAAAACTTAATAACACTAGGACAATATTAATTTCTGAATTCTGAAAAGGCATTAAAGTTGTGTTTACTAATGCTGGAGCCCAGAATATAATGAATCTACCAATGAAAATGATTTAATCGAGCCGTGTCCAAATTCCTATTTCAATGTACCTAACCCACTCTGATCACACTAAGTACATGTCAAATTTTGGTTACTGTCTCCCTCAGTTTATCGCCAAACTCGTTATAATGCCAAAATATTCATGGATAAATGTTGGTGTTTTAATGTGGTTTTACTATAGATATATAATCCCAGGTTCACTCTAGAACTGAATCATTGCAAGCACAATGACTAAAGTGTTCCAACACCCCAACATTTAAAATCCCCTTTCACATCACAAGATCAGTTGGTTGATTATTATGTTGTTAACATCACATAAGCAATTTTTTCAGTTATTTGCTAGTTTTTTTGTCACTTAAAGATATTCAAGGAATAGTTCATGTATGTGTGAGAGAGTGTTATTTTGTCTAGTGCACATTCAGGGCAACTTCTTGGTAAGATGCTAACTAACAGAGTCAGTATGCAACAGACAATTAGAATACCAATATTTCATTATCCTGACACCAGGTATACCAGTCAAAACTCTATCTGTCTAATGCTGTGCACCAAGTGAGGAAGCAATATGATCTTAATTTTTTAAGTCTTATGTATGACTCCCTGGCTGTAGATTTCATGGATTTTTTGTACATTGAAAGTGTGGAGTATTGGAACCAAATGTACACAGAAATTCCATGGACATGTTTGTGGCAAATCTGTAGACATGTACATGACAAATCCACTGTCGATGTACATGGAAATTCCGTCGTCGAAGTACATGTACATTGTACATGGAAAATAAGTGGCAAATTTTTAAAAAGCGATCCATACAGATTAAGTATTTCTAGACAGCATCAAGAAAAAAGATGGCTACTTTGTGGGTCAGCACATTTTACTGAAATTATGAAATGACATATGTGGTGACTTTTTTTTTGCCTATGACTGTTTTAATAATTATTAAACAATAACACATCAAGTTTTTAGCACCCCACCAATGTATTTCATTCATGATATTTTCATGTTCATACAGATCTTTAAAATTTTGCTCAGTCTTAATATTTACAATAAATCAAGTGTTTATCATTTTTTATTCTAATTTTTTATTTGAGTTAAACTTTATAACAAAAATAGTTGCCTGTTTCATTTATTTTAGTTACATGATAGAAGTTAATAAAACTCACATGATACTTTCCATATTTCAGAAGACAGCTAAATAATTCTCAAACGGAACTTTTAATGGTTTGCTTATAATTTCACTAGATTCCATTTTCTCAAAAAATATTTGTTTAAAGCTTTCCTTTGTATAATATCCAGTGACTTTGCACCAAATATAAGATTTTATGTCCTTCTTAGTCTTTTATTGTCCAAAGCTGAAATGCCTGAAAATGCTAGACAGCCATCTTTTTTTCTTGTTGTTGTCTAGCAACATCTCATTGTATGAACAGAACACTGAAATTGCTGACCTTGACACTTGAGAAAAATTCCATGGAAATCCATGGAATTTCCACGCAGAGTTTGTTGACAATGCTGGGACTGAAACTTTGTATACTTTGTAATACTTTCATTGACAGACACAAATTTTGCCACAAAAATCCATGTACATATCCACAGAAATTCCATGGAAATTATGTACATGTCCATGGTCAAAAGTATGGCAAAATTATTTTCCCATGGACATGTACACACTTTCCATGGATTTTTGTGGCATTTCAGTGGAAATCCATGGAGTTTACATGGACATGGACATATGTCCATGGAATTTTTACAGCCAGGTCAGCATGGTTTGAACCCACAACCTCCCACTTATGAGGCAAACACTCTACCACTTAACCACAAAGTTCCCCCGAGTCAAATTATCCAGGGAACCTGTCAATTACTCAACTCTTTTCCAGTTCTTAATTAAGTCTGTGAAAGTTCATTTTATCATTCCAGCAATTCAAACCATTCAAACAAGAAGCCCATGGGCCTTAGTGCTTACCTGAGGATATGTCCAAATTTTTACAAATTGCAATAGAAATTATATGAAATATTGAAATTTTCAAAGCTTCCTCAAGTTTAGAACTGCCACAATAATTAATCAGAAATATCTAGTCACAGTGCATTTATAAGTAGGTAATGTAGTAACTAAAGTACAATGAATGGTTTCCAAATTATTAACAATTTAGTCTTCTTATGCAGCTATGACCTTGACCTTTAAATATATGGCCTTGAATCATATATCAAAATGATCATCATATCAATACCTACAATACTATTCTTATATACATACCTATACAAAAAGTGAATAGTTTTCAAGATAATTAACAATTTTAACCATCTAATGCAGCTATGACCTTGACATTTGAACCTATGACCTTAAATCATATATCAAAATGATTGTCATATCAATACCTACAATATTTATACCTACAATATTTTCATATACATGCCTACACAAAAACTTAATAGTGTTCAAGATACGTTGACAAGTATATAATTTTTAGCAATTACCCCACTTAGTGCCTTGCCATTTCCCTTATTTTAGCCCCAATGCTACCATTTGTGCAAATCTGAAACTAAACCTCCTACATGTAATAACTAAGGTATATTTTATGTACATTCAAAGAAGAGGATTTTTAAAGATTTTCCCTCCTTATGGGACACCAAGTAGACAACTTCTTCATTTGTGCAAATCTGAAAGGGCTTCACACAGGCATGATGGTTACCAAGTTTCATTAAATTTGGCCCTGTGGTTTTGGAGAAGAAGATTAAAATGTTAAAAGTTTACGTACTACACACGACACACTTCTGATGAAGATGGATAGCAATAGCTCATCTGAGCTTTCAGCTCAGGTGAGCTACAAACTGTTAATTGAGTATATTTTTACATTATATTTTATCATAGCCAGAAATTATAATACATTTTGATTAATAAGCAACACAACCATGAAGTGTGAAGGGTGTAAGCAACCATTTGACTGACATATGATGACTGTCATGTCAAGATGGCCAACGTCAGCTTCTACTTCAATAAAGGTGCTAATCAAATTCCATTTTGCACATCAAGGATGAGGAACCTGTACATGCTTTGCAGTGAAATGGGCCTCTATTACACTTGAAAATATCACTACATTTATAAATGAATCATTTAATTTATACTGATATATGTAGCATGTCAGACTTCAGACAAAGGTGTCATACTTCACCCGAACAGGTGTTTTGAACTTTGTAAAGTCACCAGTAACTAGTAAGTTCCAAACTTACCAGGTGTCAAATAATTGACTAGAAAGGCTGCAACCCTCATTTATAATTACTGTCTAGCTAAATTAATACCTGAAATTGCCAATGACTCAAATCTTGAAACTATACGTATTCCTTCCTGCTAGCCAGTTTTATTACAATAGCTTACATGATCACGTCCTAACTTAAAAATGCGTCAAACTGGCGTGACAAAATGGAACAAAAACATTCATGTTGCCTTCTGCCTAAGCTTTACAGTAGTCTCCCATTTGTGCCGTTTTCATATTTACATTTCTCTTTTGCAACATAATTTCAATGAAAAAATACTGAGACAATTTGGAAATCTATCATTTACTGTCATTACCTGTCCACCATCAAGTTCATTTGTTATCATTTGAATAAACACACCATTCCCAAAACATTCCCTACTAGAACGTACCCTTCTGACATCATACCTTGTCACCTGACACAACAACCAAAAATTTCAGTCAATTTAATTTACTATTCAATTTGATTCTTTATTTTCGTTGAATTTTTTAACTAAAATTTATTAATTAAAAAGCATTCAGACTAAATTCTGACGAAATTCAGATAATTCATATTTAAGCCATCTATTTTGTATATCCATAATGTAAAAGTCTGGAACTATTTTTAACAAGGCATTTTTCACAGACAATATATCCTATGCCAATGAATGCTTGTTTTCAAGAAGGGCACAGTTTGAATTTGTATAGAAGAAAACGGAAGGGGGGGGGGGGAAACACTGCTCTGTTTTCCGATAATATTTATCTGAAGTTTGCAGTTGATATGATCTATTTGCCATTTGCCAATAAACTGGTTGCCATCAAATATGATGCTTATCTATACACTACTATAAGAAACATGAAATGAATTTCCTTAATGTGCACATATGGCACATCAAAATTAAAACAAGTACTTTATTAAACATTAACTAATCAGGGGAGATAATCATGAGTTAATAATCAAACTGTGTAAGACATGCACATCTTCTCTTAGTAATGATTCTTCCCAAAACGAAATCTAACCACAGGTTTTTAAAATCCAAAATCATATTTACACTAAAGACGTAGTGCATAACCAAATTAAATAATCAAACCAAATAACATTAACATAACGCCTTTCTCCTCTAGGTTATAAAGCTTTTTACAAAGTTTTTTTAAAATACATTATAACAAAAAGGTTTCAAAAAAAAAAAATTAAAATTAAAAAAAAAAAAATAAACCAAATGAATATTAATCTATAAGTTTACTGTTTTACCAATCAGTGGCAAAATCTCTGCGTTTAATGTTCAACTAGGTAATCCCAATGATATGCGCATCTCGTTTTGGTAATTAAGCTTTTCACAAAGTTTTAGGTAAATCTAGATATTTGTTTTAGGGAAAGGAAACAAAATTTACTTTAAATTCATCGTGCGTAACTAATCAGAGGCAATAACTCTGGGTTTAATGGTCAAACCTTGTAA
This sequence comes from Tegillarca granosa, assembly GCA_029721355.1. Lineage (NCBI taxonomy): Eukaryota > Metazoa > Mollusca > Bivalvia > Arcoida > Arcidae > Tegillarca > Tegillarca granosa. Next base: position 44,912,545 of record CM056602.1, read on the forward strand.
CCCCGATGATATGCGCATCTCATCTTAGTAATGAAGCTTTCCACAAACATTTATTGAAATCTAGCCAACAGTTTTTAAAAGAAATAACCCGGAAACGAATACTACTCAATAAGTATATTGTTTAGCTAATCGGGGCAATGAATTTGGGATTAATGGTCAAACTGGGTGAATCTAAGGATATGTACATCTTCTCTATGTAATAAAGATTCCACAAAGATTCATTGAAATCTAGCAAATAATTTTTTCAGAAATAGCCCGAAAAAAACCATTACTCAATATGTATATTGTTTAACTTATCAGAGGCAATAGCTCTTGGTTCAACGATCGAACCTTGTAACCACAACACTATGCACATCTCCTCTTGGTAATGACAATTTTCAAAAAGTTTCATTGAAATTCAGCCAGTTGTTTCAGAAAAATAAGCTGGGAATGAAACTCTGACGGATGCACTGTTACACACAGACAGTGGCTTCAAAATATCCTCCTCTGGATTCCTTCAGTGGGGAAAAACAGCCAAAGGTAAACACATAATAGGTAACAAAACCTACTTTGATATCGTGTTAATCATAAATCTGACCTATCCAAAGAATGAAGCCGGTTTTAAAAAATGTGATCATTCTTCTAAGATGTTACCTGTGTAACCTTGTAACCTGGGATACATTCAATAACTGAAAAATAATATCTATAACTAAGTGTACCTCTATGTAACCATAGTGATACTTTTGTAAACCCTTAACCTATCCAGAAAATGAAGCCAGTTTTGAAAAACAGTCATTTTCCGTAAATGTTACCTTTGTAACCGTTGTAACCTTGTAACCTGGAAGATTTTCAAAAATTGAAAAATAATATTTGTAACTTAGTGTAACTCTATGTAACCATAGTGTTACCTTTGTAACCCTGTAACCTATCAGGAAAATGATGTCGGTTTTCAAAATAGAGTCATGTTCCCTAAATGTTACCTTTGTAACCGTTGTAACCTTGTAACCTGGGAGATTTTCAAAAATTGAAAAATAATATCTGTAACTCAGTGTAACTCTATGTAACCATAGTGTTACCTTTGTAACCCCATAACCTATCCAGAAAATGAAGCCGGTTTTGAAAAACAGTCATTTTCCATAACTGTTACCTTTGTAACCGTTGTAACCTTGTAACCTGGAAGATTTTCAAAAATTGAAAAATAATATCTGTATCTTAGTGTAACTCTATGTAACCATAGTGTTACCTTTGTAACCCTGTAACCTATCCAGAAAATGAAGTTGGTTTTGAAAAAGAGTCATTTTCTGTAACTGTTACCTTTGTAACCGTTGTAACCTTGTAACCTGGGAGATTTTCAAAAATTGAAAAATAATATCTGTAACTTAGTGTAACTCTATGTAACCAAAGTGTTACCGTTGAAACCCCGTAACCTATCCAGAAAATGAAGTCGGTTTTGAAAAAAGAGTCATGTTACCTTTGTAACCATTGTAACCTTGTAACTTGGGAGATTTTCAAAAATTGAAAAATAATATCTGTAACTTAGTGAAACTCTATGTAACCATATTGTTACCTTTGTAACCCCTTAACCTATCCAGAAAATGAAGCCGGTTTTGAAAAACAGTCATTTTCCATAACTGTTACCTTTGTAACCGTTGTAACCTTGTAACCTGGGAGATTTTCAAAAATTGAAAAATAATATCTGTAACTTAGTGAAACTCTATGTAACCATATTGTTACCTTTGTAACCCTATAACCTATCCAGAAAATGAAGCCGGTTTTGAAAAACAGTCATTTTCCATAACTGTTACCTTTGTAACCGTTGTAACCTTGTAACCTGGAAGATTTTCAAAAATTGAAAAATAATATCTGTAACTTAGTGTAACTCTATGTAACCATAGTGTTACCTTTGTAACCCTGTAACCTATCCAGAAAATGAAGTTGGTTTTGAAAAAGAGTCATTTTCTGTAACTGTTACCTTTGTAACCGTTGTAACCTTGTAACCAGGGAGATTTTCAAAAATTGAAAAATAATATCTGTAACTCAGTGTAACTGTATGTAACCATAGTGTTACCTTTGTAACCCCTTAACCTATCCAGAAAATGAAGCCGGTTTTGAAAAAAAAAAAAGTCATTTTTCTTCAGTGTTACCTTTGTAACCGTTGTAACCTTGTAACCAGGGAGATTTTCAAAAATTGAAAAATAATTTCTGTAACTCAGTGTAACTGTATGTAACCATAGTGTGACCTTTGTAACCCCGTAACCTATCCAGAAAATGGAGCCGGTTTTGAAAAAAGAGTCATTTTTCTTCAATGTTACCTTTGTAACCGTTGTAACCTTGTAACCTGGGAGATTTTCAAAAATTGAAAAATAATATCTGTAACTCAGTGTAACTGTATGTAACCATAGTGTTACCTTTGTTACCCTGTAACCTATCCAGAAAATGAAGTTGGTTTTGAAAAAGAGAAATATTTTGTAACCATGTAACTGTTTGTAACCACTCTATAGTGGCGGTTACAAATGCTGATACTGTGTTTTTTGCACACATAATTGGCCATATAATTTGAAGGAGTGATAATTAAAACATTTCAATGACATTTAATTTTGTGGTTATCACTAACCCACAAATGTAGCAAAATTTAATCCCCCCCCCCAATATTTGTGATTTTACAATATATTGTTTAAATACATTGATTTACATTAAGCACAAACCTGTTGTTTTCTACAGAAAGTCAACAAAGGTTTGCCAGAGCAGTACTGTATAACTTATAAAAAAGCACAAGCCAAGGCTAAATTATTGATGGAGGTTGGAAATCTTGATGAAGAGGCGGCCATGATAAAAGCTTGTGAAGATTATATTTTACAATATAAAGATGATCCAACTCCTGAATCACTGGAATTTTGTAAAGGTAATTATCTCCCTTTTGTAAAGTAATGCCCCCTACTTTTGAATCAAATGTAACTGTCTGATTGGGAGACTGATTGATATATATAATTATATTCTTGTTTCAGAATCCCAGTTGAATTTAGATATTGTAAAATTAATGTCAATTTATTGTAATGTTAACAGTTCAATAAATTATTGTTTAAACTCAATGTAATCGTCTCCCTTTGTGCAGTTTCTCTTCTATTTATTTTCCACTATTTGTGCAGTCCAAACTCAGCATTAAGAAACTAAGTTGAATGTTGATTTATGTCACTTCAGCAATTTTTCAGCTTATTGTGACAAGACATTTGTTATCTCCCCTGCTTTAGATTCAAAATAACAATTGTCATATCCCAAGCATCTGCATAAGCACCCAGTGTTCAGTTTACGGTGTAGCCTTTATAAGTTGTTGCCCTTCTTTTTAGTTTAACCTTAAAGTTTGATCTAAACATCAGTTCTTATGGAGTGTTGAGTTTTGTTAAGATCTTTTATGAACTAGTGTTTACCTATGGCGACTAGTTTGGAGGTGGTAGATATGCACACAATGTATATCACACAGGTAATTGTAAAGGGACCAAGCCAACAAGTAGAGGCTTTTGACAAAAAAATTATTGTCATATGATTTTAAGGCCCAGTCAATTTGTAAAAGATGATTTTGTTTGATATATAATATGTAAGTGCAAAATTACTTTAGTGTACAAGGATATTTTTTTCACATTTCAAAATACCACAAAACTTTTAGTATCATTCTGGGGACCTGGGTAGCCAGATGGTCTGAAATCATGTTCACAGACTTCAATGCCTCACACCGCTTAGGCTCAAATCCCACTAAGGCATATGTTTGTGTAAGAATGTTTGTCAGTTTACTTGCCTAAGGTCAATGGTTTCCTTTTGACACTCTGGTTTCCCCACCATACTTGCCCTTAGCACCTAGATATAATTGAAAGAATCTTGACTAGGGCATAAAACACCATTACCCCATTCCACTGTGTAAGTATTTTTATTTCAGGCTACATCATTTTTATGAATCCATTCTTGTTTCTTCAAGGTTTTCCAGAATCTATTTATGAAACTATTAAGGAGACAAGTCTGGCTAATAATATGAAGGTGGACACCACCCAAACTGACAACAGAACAGTGTTATCGGTCAGTAAAACCATGGATCTCTACAAGCTGTTAGGTACTCTGCTGGAAAACGATGGAAAGAGTGGCAGATTTAGACTGATGAAACAACCAGAGTGTGTCGTTATTGCAAAAGAAATGAGAAGAATTGCTGAGAATCTGTTGTTTTTTGAAGAAAACTTGGTTAACGAGGTGGATTTAACTGATGAAGAAGCAGACATTTTAAAGAGGGCATCTGAACAAAAGGAGGAAAAAAATGGTGCATCTGAAGCTAAAAAAGGGAGATTTTCTGATTTGGTGAAAAAACAGGAGGAACGCCAAGAAAGTAGTAAAGGTTCTGGAAGCAGCGGAGGCAGAGGGCGAGGTGCAGGGCGTGGTAAAGGACGTGGGTCAGGACTAGGAGGAAGGGGGCGTGGTGTTGGGAGAGGTTCAGGGCGTGGTGTTGGGAGAGGTTCAGGGCGTGGCTTCAGCAGAGCAAATTTCAGAGGAGGAAGAAGAAGATAGAGAAATTAAGGTAAATATTTAAAAGTGCATTTCCAGGTAAATTATTAAGGTGAAATGTACATGTATGAATCTTTTAGCAATCATGCTGTCAAGTGTCTTAAGGTATTTTTACTGTGCTTTTTGACAATCTGGACAATTGTTTCAAGGTAAGTAGAATATTCAGATTAAAAAAATGAAGGATCAAGTAATCAGTTACAAGAAAAATGCAGTATTATTAAGTAGGATGATTTATTCAGTAACAGGTCTTATGAATGCTTGATTGTACAGGTGACTTTTTAGACTAGATGTTAGATGAAAACAATAATAAAACAGAAAGATAAAAACATTGAAGTGCTTGAAATTTTATGATTTTTGTGTTGTCATGGCTACTGATCTTGTTGGTACATAAAAACTTGTGTAACAATCTCGGCCTTTGTTAAGTTGATAAAAATTGTTTATTGAGAGATTATAATTTTTGTGGATAGTGAGATATTTGGCTGCCATGCTAAGTTCTGTTGAAATATAGGCTCCTTGTAAGTCGACAATATGTTGTAAATGATCAGATATTTTATCTGTTGAGAATACAATCCATTGAGATTAAGCTTCCTGGCAAGTTAGTAATATTTGATCGCTCATCAGATGTTTTGTCTGTGAGACTGCATTCGATTGAGAAGTAGGTCTGCAGTAAGTTAAAAATAATTGTAAAAAAAAAAAAGCCAGTGGGTATTTTGTCTGTCTGACAATGTTCAATTAAAAATCTTTGGTATGGTTAAGTTGATGTTCAGATACTTTTCTGTTAGATTTTATTCTATTTAAATGTTAGTCTTTGGTAAGTTAACAATATTGAGTGACTGGCCAGATAATTTTCTGTCAGACAATTTTATGTTGAGATGTGATATTTTTCTTCTCAGACATTGTTTAATTGAGATATAGGTCTCTTTGTTAGTTGTACAGAGTTTGATATATGTATATATTTTGTTCTGTGGAGAATGGTCTGAATAGATAATTGTGTCCATTAATGGACTGATCATAAGACCCTGTCTGTCTCTCTGCCTTTCATCTATCCAGAGATTGCAAAAGATGACTATTGCTGTAAAACAGAATCAGAGAGACTTTCAGCAAGCTACAGCTGTAGAGAGCTGGAGAAAAGAGACAATGGAGCCTTTTTTTATTTTTCAAGTTCTGCTCCATTGTTCGTTTTTTCTAGTTGTTACCTATGAGTGTTTATGACCCATCTGGAAGTGTAAGACCAACATGTTGGTCTTCATGTTGGTCTTGAGATTGAATCTGGTGGTTCCAATTTAAAGTATTTAAATAAAGGAAAATTAGAATGAAGGAATGCAGCTATCTGTACCTATAGTGTGAGGGATCTCAGCCTTTCCCTGCAGTAGTTCCCCTTTCCCTTTAACATATGGAAGAATCTTGATGGAAGTTGATTCTACACCCACTCAGGTGTATTAGACGTCCCATAGTGCTGATTATTAGAGATGGATTATTACACTTATTGCTGAGGCCAAATGGTATACTAAAAACAATTTTGGGTCTTTGGTTTCAATTCAGTCTGGACGCTTCTTTAATTAAGCACTTTATTTCATGTTCTAATTGTCTTCCAAGCCATTAAAGGTATTGCCAAAAATGCTTTGTTGGAACTTGTGACGGAGTGGTTCATTTGCAAAAGTTTAAACTGTGCTACTGTTTTTTTTTTTTTTTTTTAAACCATGGTTTAAGGTATACAGGTACTAATAATGCTTCAATGTAAGACATTGCTGGTGAGCACTGAAAAATGTTGCCAACATATATCAGCATGTTCAATTTCCCTGATTAATAGACAATAAATAAAAAGACTTATGTTCATGAAGCATACAACATTCAGGAAGTTTCTAATGTTTATGTAAAAAATCATATCAAATGAAGGAGAACACAATTGCAAAGTGGTCTAAGGGCTACAATCGCCAAGTAGTGTAGGGGCATAAATCAACATGTTCAATTTCTTTGATAAATCAAACATAAAAAGACTTATGTCCATAAACCAAACGAAATCCAAGTATCTAATGATGGAACAAAAATTCCAGTCAAATTAAGGGGACACAATGGCAGAGTGGTCTAAGGGTCACATTTGCAAAGTGATCTAAGGGTCACAACTAGAGGTCACAGTTTACAAGCTGTCTAAAGCACCAGGTTACAGATTAGAGTGCCCCTCACCTTGGTTTTAACACAGGTACCAGACAAATTTGTATGAGTTTTTAGCACTTGACTTGCTGAAAGTTTGTTTTCTGGTAACTCCAGCTTCTTCCACCATTCCCAAACTGATTTTTTTCTCTATAAGTGGAAGTTTCTGGCATGAGCATCACAATTGCTTTACTTTACTCCAGATAAGATTTTATCTTGATAATTGAAACATGTCAGAACTTATTCATTTTATTCTTACTCTGTCAGAAGAAGTAAGAAAGAATGACTTGAATACTTACTTTTTCATAATGGTAAAAGCTTAATTTTGTCCAGACTTCAACTGACTTCAGGGTAATCCCTGGCTCTTGGAAAGTAGGAACTAGAAAAAAAAATATCATTCTTAAAGTTTAGGAGCCAGATATACATGTAATTACAAAAACAGTAAGCAAAAAACACAAAAGAGCAACATTGCTGGCAGATCATAACAATGTCGATGACAGATCATAATTAGCAAAATGATGAAAATTGAGGTCACGGGTACTTGTCCATGATACACATACATTTTATTGTCAGAAGTATCATTTTGAGATTATTGTAGTGAAATATTTTTCATTGAGTCAGTAATCTCGTTTTCTCAAAACCTTGCAAACCTGGCCAGATCTGAATAAGACTTGAAAATTGGTAGTGACTGTTCTTTTGCCAAGCACTGAAAAACAGATGCCCCAGGGCTGACATGGCCCTAAGTGAAGTGCAGAGTGCAGTATTTCTGTCACTTCACTTATAGCTGGTGGTGATGTCTCAATATAAGTGAAATATTCTTGATTGGGACATAAAACCCCATTAAATCAATCAATTAATCCTCTAGAATTTGCAACTTTTTTTTATGAATAGCTTCATTAACACTTGTGTAAATTGAGGCATGTCTACTGCATACCAGTAAATAAGAAGTCTTGTTTTAGTGAAACAATGGGAAAGCATTCTTCATAACAATTTCTTTGGAGAAATATTTTCATTTAAAAAATGAAAAAGATACATGCGAGAAGTAATTTGTCTAGAAAAATGTATTTTCAGACTTAAGAGTCTGTTACACTGACACACCAGAAATTACTTAAGAGTGTACTCTTAGCACTTGTGTTTGCCTAATAATGTTTAACTCTTGATGTCATTTTGCAGTCTTATATCCTGTGTTAGCTTGTGTTGTTGATATAAATACACCCTTACAGAATTTGAAAAAAAAAAAAAAAAAAATTATCATCAAAAATAAATATTCAAGAGACATCTTTTATACTGACCAGCTTAGTTGTAAATTGCTTTTGTGTGAAAGGGACATTCAAAACATTATTAAATTATTTTCCACATGTTTAATTTTGTTATTCCCAAAGATTCATTTTGCATTTTAAGAGAAATATTAACTTATATAATTAATTGGTTACAAATAATCCTAAAAATCACAAAAATGGTAAAGGATTTATCCACTATAATTGTGAAGATGAAATATGGTGATTGCTTCAACCAATGATGGATGGCATCTAATGTTTAATTCAGAGTTATGCAAATGTCACTTATGTAAAATGACTTATTATTTTTGCTATTTTACTTGACATCTGATTGAAGATGCCATGTCTTTTGCTATTTTACATTACATCTGGTTAAAGATGCCATGTCTTCAACTTTTTACAAGACACCTGGTGGAAGATACCATGTCTTTCGCTATTTTACATGACATCTGGTTAAAGATGCCATGTCTTCAACTTTTTACAAGACACCCGGTGCAAGATGCCGTGTCTTGGGCTATTTTACATGACACCTGGTTGAAGATGCCATGTCTTCAGATAATTTACATGACAACTGGTTAAAAATGACATGTCTTCTGCTGTCTTTTGTGACACCTGGTTGAAGATACCATGTCTTCAGCTATGTTACATGACACCTGGTTGAAGATACCATGTCTTCAGTTATGTTACATGACACCTGGTTAAAGATGCCATATCTTTTCAGCTATGTTACATGACACCTGTTGAAGATACCATGTCTTCAGCTATGTTACATGACACCTGGTTAAAGATGCCATATCTTTTCAGCTATGTTACATGACACCTGTTGAAGATACCATGTCTTCAACTATGTTACATGACACCTGGTTAAAGATGCCATGTCTTTTTAGCTATTTTACATGACTACTGGTTTAAGGTGACATGTCTTTCACGATTTTACATGACACCTGGTTGAAGATGACATATACTCAGATATTATACATGACACCTGGTTGAAGATGCCATGTTTTCAGCTATTTTACATACCACTTGGTTAAAGATGCTATGTCGTCAGTTTACATGACACCTGGTTGAAGATGCCATGTGGCCAGTTTACATGACACCTGGATGAAGATGCCATGTCGTCAGTTTACATAACACCTGGATGAAGATGCCTTGTCTGCAGATATTTTACATGCCACCTTGATTAGGATTGCATATTGTCACCTTTTATACATCCACATGGTTAAAGATGGCATATTTTCAGCTAGAGCTGCTTATGAAACATGGGAAAACGTTTTATGACACATATGCAGTTAGAACCATGTTTTTAATTAAAAATTAATGTTTTGAATGTCCCTTACATAGAAACATTTTGTTGTTTTCCATTGAAGATGAAAAGCTTATTCTACATGATACATTTATTAATATCAATTTACTTATTGACTTATTTGCAGATTCGGTGTTTTGGTATAACACAATTTCCTTCAGTTAAAAGTAATTTTCATGAATTTCTGTTTTACCTTTTAACTGGAAAGAGAAACATGCCATTGTCATATGTATACACAACAATTATTGGATGTAGTTGAAATATGACATTTACACCTACATCATGTAAAAGATGGTTATTAATCTTCGACAGATTTTGATCTACTCTAAATCAGTATATTATGGCTTGCTGGTGGAACCAAAAGGGAAAAAAAATATGCTGATACATGTATATATCTATTATGGCCTATTGTAAAACTATATTACTATCAGCAGATTAAACCACGAGGGAAAGTGGATGACTTAACACATAAACAGTCTTTATATGGATGTCCATTATAATTAAAATTATATTTAGTTAAGACCTTCTAATCACTGGTCTTTATAGACAGGTGATGTGGTTGTTTATCACAGTAGCAGATTTTATGATAAATCTGAATTTATATTATCAACAATGTTTTTTTTTTTCCAAAAAAAAAAAAAAAAGAATTAAAAAATGAACATATTTTTTAACCATTTGGGATTGAGACAACAGATTGCAACCAACATGTTGCATTAATTTTGTATTATCAATAATGTTTTTCTTTTAAAAAAAAATAAAAAAAAAATTATATATTTTATGAACCATTTGGGATTGAGACAACAGATTGCAATTAACATGTTGCATTTGCATTATCAACAATGTTTTTTTAGAAAAGAAAAAAAAATGAATATATTTTATGAATCATTTGGGATAAAGACAACAGATTGCAACCAACATATTTCATTTGTGTTATCAACAATGGTTTCTTTTAAAGAAAAAAATTGAATATATTTTGTAAACTGTTTTGGATTGAGACAACAGATTGGAACCAACATGTTGGCATGTTGAGCATTGATAATGTTCAACTGGTTATATAATCAACAGCAAAAAGGAATGGTGATGTCAACTTCTGCTTCTATCATTGGAAGACTTGCCTGTCTTTTGCATGGTGCAATGACCACAGTAATCAATGAAGACCTTTGGAAAAGTTGATCATGTACATTTAGACAGGTATATTCAGTTAAAATAGTTGTGAAAGCAGTGGAATTATTTTACATTTTCCATGGCTATCTATGGCATTTCACTGAATGCCATTACCAGTAATTACCATATTCCTTTTTGACAACATTTTGTTTGGTGTTGTTAAATTTAACAAGCCTTGATTGTCAAGCTGTATAGACAGAATTGTTTTATCATGTAATGGCATAGAGTCTTTAGAAAAAGGAACTTTTCAAGTGTATTGATTAAATCATCATTTTATTTAGTTTTTATTTGAAAATGTCTAGCTAGACATTGTACTTTGATTTTTTTTTGATTTTTTACTTTTTGTAAATATATTTGTGTTGTTGCGATGAAGACATGAAGTCTTGTATTTGGAGAAAAAATAATTGAACCATCGAGTCATATTTCCAAATGTCTGAAATGATTACCATTTTGAAAAGCATCATTGTTATATTTATAACCCCTATCCCCACCCCCCTCCCAGTGAAAAAAAACAGTCCCGAATAAAATCACCTATATCAGAAACAGAGTGGCTTGAAACGCTTTGTATGTAAACATTTATGAAAAAGATAGGCCATCTGGTTATATTAATAACATCTTTTATTTATAACAAAAATTGTGCATAAATCTGGTATAAAAAGCTGCAACAGAACCTAAAAGTGCAGTTAATGTTCTCTGGTATGAGGAATTACACACCTGAGAAACCCTGCACCAGCTGTAGCTGCATTGTCCAATGCATATACTTGCTGTTGGTTTGTCAAAACTCAGCTTTAAGTCTAGAAAGAGTTGCAAAGTTAGATTTTAAATATTTTTAGTGAAGGCTATTGTATTATCTTTCCAAAGCTGTCATAAGCTTTCACTAGCACAATGATTATTAGAGAAATCAGTATAATTATGTACAATATGTACTATGTTTGGATATGTGTAAAAAAGTGTCTTTTGGATTCATCCAAAATGGCTAAAAAATGGCAGATACATTATACAATTAATTTTACTTTGCAGTGAGTCATTGATGCAATGTCTACCAGGTATGTGTATACTGTAATTGATAAAATAACCATGAGAAAAATTGTCATGGATACATATCATACACTTTGTGTAGTAAACATGTATACATATATGATCTTTTTATAATTTTAGTTTTTTTATTGACACCTAATTAGGTTTTATTAGTTACATCAATTTTTTCAATGAAATGAATATTGAAAAAGGTAATTCAAACAAATAAATATTGCTGGACATTCAAGTACCCCCAAGAAAAAAGAGAGAGAGAAATTCAACCGGGAAAAATCAAAGTACAAGAGGAGATAATTCTTTTTATATTTTCCAACATCAAAATTAATTATTATTGAAAAGTGTTTTACATATTTGTTTTATTAAATAATTATTTTAGATTTTGTTCAAAATTGTTTTTCATTGTCATCCTGCCAAATCATTAATGGCTTCACATACAATGCTTATTTCCCATCACATACAGTGGAGAGGTATTATATGATACTCTCTCATCATCGTTAGACAACCCCTTGCCGCTTCTAGATTATTACTTGAGAACAGATGAAAGGGTTTTTTTACACCCACCTGGACATAACAATATTAGTTAAAGTTGAAATGATCTGTTTTATTAGTTCTTTAAGAACTTTCTGATGCAGTAGTAGAAAGCATGGCCACTCTTTCACATAAATACTAGTGTTCTTAAGACAAAGAGTGATTATGAAAAGAAAATTCATTTTAATTCTGATGACTGAAGGAATGTCTATCAAAAAACCTGTATGTACAACAGGCTGAAACTGAATTTGTTGTGCAAACATTTCAGAAATGAAATTATAAAATAGCAACTGATTATGTATGTATTACTCTAGATGGATTAGCTACAATGAGCAAGTTATTGTTAATTACGGGCATAATGCAGTGAGTTTGAAAATTCAACCCTGATTGCACATGTGCAAATAAGGATTTTTTCTGCAAGAAAGGTTTCCTTACGTGTTTTTGGACTTTACTTGCTTGCTCATTGCCAGGTGATTTTAAATGTCAATATTTACAGTTGCTTTTGTAAATATTCAACATTTTTTGCCAGTGTGAAACAATAGGAAATGTTAGTTCACTCTAGCAGAAAACAGTTACAAACGGTGAGCTTCCATATGAGTAAATTCAAAGTAGAACAGATAGTCTACATAGTGGAGCATTTGATACTTTTGGCAAAGAGGGCATGCTTTCTGCAGTAGCTCTATTTATGCCTGGTAAATTTAAGAATTAACATGTTGATTTTAGACTTATGGATTAATCTGGACATTGGACATTGGTTTTTGGTCCAGATTCAGCTTGAAACTGAACTTTTTTTTCATTGTTTTAGTCCTTCCAATTTTCTTAAGAACTTTAGCTGCATTATGTTAGCCAGGACTGCAGGCAGCTCGGTTATAAAAACATTTTGGAATTCAATCTTGTTGAGGTTTTTTCTGTATCTTGTATAACTTAAGCTGCTATATATGCCCAAACCATTGTGTGAACTGTTGAAGCTGGAGCTGATTTTAGTTATAACAAATTAGTTATACAGGTTAATCTACTTGTATGATGAACCTCATCATCACTGGTTTCTTTTGATTTACGTGAAGTGTCAGAAGCATTGTCTACACTTGTAGGCTCCCTTCTAGATGACTGGCTAGCTGCAGGCATGGCAGATTTCACCCTATGTCTCATATGGCTACTAATGTTTTCCTTTAACACATTATGGATTACCGGTATTACAGTTTTGATTGGCTAAAATTATAATAAAATCACATAATAATTGTACCTATATTTGTGAACTAGATTGTTTTTCACAATTCAAAACTTTTTGTGTTCTTATTGCAGCTTGCTCTTTTAGGGTATTTTAACATATTGCCAGTTTACACAATTACTCATACACATAGTAGGAAGTTACCATAGCAACCTGTCTGCATGCTTATCTTGAATCCTGGTGTAGTGCACACCATCCTGTAAAACATGCAGACTTCTTTGTCTTATTTAAATAATACATAGTTGACTTTTGGTTTGGTCTGCTTGGACAATTGGGTTGATCTTGGCCTTTTCGCCAACTGAGCTATTTGGGTTTTTAGATGAATGTTATCTGCTTTTTGTGTGAATCACATGTTGGAAATGACAACAAGCCAGACGGACTAAAACCTGGTCAGTTTTTTCTGGTGAGGACTGGTTACTTTTTTAATTGTCTCCTTAAGACAACAATAAAAAATGTTGTAATTAATAAGTTTTGGAAAGGACTTGTTTAAAATTTCAACTTATTACCAGCACTGCATTATCACTTTCTTCACTAAATTCGAATAAAATCAAATAATTAAATACAAATTTTTTTTGTGAACTGGGGTGAAGTAGAAGATTTTAGGGTTCATTTTGTTATGACTTTTAGTTGAAATATATACTTAGATCATTTCATTAAACAGTTTTAATCATATAATTGTTGTGTTGTTTTTTAAGTAAGATATGATGGAAGGTATGCCTACATAAGAACTAAAGCACACTATAGTGTGTGTGTGTGTGTGTGTGTGTGTGTGTGAACTGTCTCATGTAAACTTTACAAACTAGATAAAACATCAAATACATTCATTAAGAAAACTGACATAATAAATCCAACTTTACTTGGAACTTAAACTATAAATGTCAGATTTGTGTGACATATGCAGAAGGTTGTACAAGAATAATATTTTAGAGCGATACAAAGTTCAAAATTTTTTAATCCAATCACAACTCAATTTATGTTATTGGTAGATTTCAAAATAAAATCAGATTTTATGCCAAATTATATGGAATAAAAACATTAATTTTATTATTATCAAGCTTTGTATCTTTTCACATGAGACAGATCATATATCTTGCAAAGAAGTTGGAATGTGACCTTAAGAGTGAAAAAAAATGCTGAATGAAATATACTTGTTAATGCAAGTAGCAAGAAACGCCTTGTGACATAAGTAAACTAGAGCAATCTTTTTATAGATAAATATCCTGTCTCCATCATCGCCTACAGAGACAAAATCTAAGAGTTTACCTTGTGACTTTGATCTGTGGTCTACACCTAAATTTGGTGGGCAACACACTGTAGTATGTTGGTATAGGTAGACAAACAGACAGTGCTGTTCCTATTTGCCCCACTAAACTCCCATTCTTGAAAGTTAGAGTGAACCAGGATTTTTTAAATGGGTAAGGCATTAGATTTTAAAACTTTTGGTTTTCACCACTTTTGAGTTTGAGCCTAATTGATCATGAGTGGAAAAGGGGTTTTCTTGTTTGAACCAGAGTGTATGCTTCATATGTGAAAGGTCGGGGTTTGAACTCGGTGAGTCTGACCAAGACTTGATATTGGTAGTGACTGTTCTTTCGTCATGCACTCAGCATTTAGAAATGAAAGTAATAGAATCTTTTGAATGAGACCTTAAAAACCGATGTTCTGTGTCACAGCAAGCATGGCACATTAAAGAACCCTCCCTGCACATTGCCCTAAGTGAACTGCAAAGGTCAAATTTCTGCCACTTCACCTATAGCTGGTAACATTTCAATATAAGTGAAATATTCTTTACTCGGACATAAAATTCAGTTAATCAAATCCTTGTTTGTACCAATTAGCTGAGTAGTCTATCTGCAAAGAAAAACCCTTGGTCAGCTGTGGTAAACCAGAGTGGAATAATAGAAATGAAAATTAAAATCCAGAGCCACCAAGAACAGGAAAAGAGATTATGTATACTGAACTCAGCCAGGACAGACAGACAGAGGTAATGTATACTGAAATAACAAGGACATATATAGTCTCAACTTCTGCTTACAAAACAATTATACAACATACAAAATATATATATAAATAAAGTTTAAATCAAAACAATCAACAATCTTCATAACAAAAATTTAAAAAATACAAAATTGTGATTCTGTTTGAAATTAATTTGGACAAAATATCACAGTAAAGTTAACATGATTTGTTACTTAAACTTGTATTAAGCATTTTATCCATAGCAAGCATTATTATAACATTGAGACACACATGCTACAGTTGTACCAGCATGTGGGAATATCTTCATGTCCATCAAATCAAATGCTGCTCCAACAAATAATATGCACCCAGTCATAAATATAATTATATCAAAATGGTTATTATCATTCATAGAAAGTATTTTTATTAACATGTATAAGAAATAGAATTTTTTTTGATAAGATGAGGTTGACTGCGAGAAAAAGATATATACGAACATAAGAAACAAAATAAAAGCTTCTAAATTCAATTTTTACTACACTCTTGTTCTGCAACACTTTGTGGTTGAAAAAAAATTATTTTTTTCTATTTCCATTACTTAAGACAACATTATATGATAGTTTAGTAATCTATACTTTTTCAAAGCATGGTCTTTGACACAACAGAAAGTAAAATTATATTTCTTAAATAAAAAGTCTAAATATTATATGATATTTAAGTTACCTTATATCTCCACAATGCTTGGTCTTCAAAACAACCAATACTTTATTTTTATAATTAATACTGAGACAAAAATTATATTTATTATCACAAAATCTTTGGTTTGATTTTAACAATATTCTAAACAAAATATTAAATCAATAAAGCAATTCTGAAAAAAAAAATCGCTTTCTAAAACCATTCAATACTAACATACTTAAATATCTGACAAAGTATACACATAATAAATTATGATAGAAAATAAAAATTAGCTGAGCTACTGAACTACTTTGAGTTAACAAGAGCTAACAAGAAATATTCAACAAAAAGGAAAAAAAAAAAACGAGAAAAACAAAACACATTTTGAAACTTATGGTGATGGAATTCCTTGACTTAAAACAGATATAAGACATGAACAAGATATATGGCGATTGTATTTAAAGTCTAACTCAACCATCTCAAAATACTGGAGACTTTTTAGTGAACAAGTTCACTGCTTCACATTTAGTGTGCTAGGTGTTGAACATTATATCCAGGGAACTGCAAATCAGAGTGAAAATTGGTGTTAAACAAAACAAATTCATGGATTTATATACCATAGATGAAAGTTCAACAATGGAAACATGCAGACATCTTGTACAGTAAACATACTTATATTAGTGGTGTATTTATTTTAGTGATTTTCGCGCTAGGACAGTAGCACTAATTTAATTACATTGCTAAAATAAGTATGTAATATAGTTTGTTTCTCAAAAGTAGTTTTGTGCTAATTTTAATCCATATGAATTAGTCTAAAATGTAAATTGCGCTAAAATATGTACACGCTGAAATTAGTACATTGACAGTATTTAGAAAAGATTTGCTGTAAAACAATAACCCAAGACAATAAAAACATCTAAAGAACTGAGATAAAAAGTATAAGGAATGGACTTATAAATATTGCTTATGGGGTGATGTGAGAATGAAGAAAGACATGTGTGTTATAAAGTGCTTCTAAACCTGATTAACTTCGACCATATTCATGCTCTGAACCGCCTTGTAAAATTCTATTACTTGAATAAATTCTACAGTTATGTCTTCAGAACAACTAATACTGCTGTTATTTACATATTCAATACTGAGGCAAAAATTATTATCACAAAATCTTGGATTTAATTAAAGCAATATTTTCAACAAAAAATTAAATTCTATAACACAATTCTGAAAAAAGCACTAGAATCAAATGACTGAAAAGTTGAAATAACTGACATAATAAACATAAAAAATTGTAATAAAATATAAAAGATTTAAAAAAATATGCTGTAAAGCATATTGACTGGGACTTTTCAAGAGCACTATCAACAACAACTAAAGACAAAAAATAATAATAATAAATATAAATAACACTTTTTTAAATAAATACAATAAAATTGATGATTTTGAGCACTAACAGAAAACGATATATGACAATTGCATTAAAAGCTAACACAACCATTTGAAATTACTTGAGGCTTTTGGGTAAATTTATGTCACTGCATCACATTAAATATGTTTAGAGTTGAACTGTGTATCTACTGAATGGAATAAAAAAAATGAAAAGTTGTGTTAACTAGCAAATTCCTTTAAACATTCATTGAAAAAAGCTTCAACCACTTGAAATATACAGACACTTGATATTCAGAACAGGTTGTCAGAATAGAATGCCTCCAGATAACAGGTACCAGTGTAAGGAATGGACATACAAATGGCAATCACTGTAAATGACTATAGAGCTTATCACCAAATAATAAAAGTTTCATAATAAATTCCTTTTGTTTACACAGATTTATAGTGTTAACATCTTTATAACATTCAAATTTGACGGCAAACAGTAATCATGTACATTTGTAAATACATTTAATTGTATATAGATTGCCATAACTCAATATTATGAATTAAATCTGGATCTAAAGGCAATAAAGCACTGACTATGACTAGATTGTATTTTATTACGGAGTTCATGTTATTATAAAATATTAACATTTTCAATTTGTCTGCCCTCTAAAACTGTGTTTGAGACAAATTGTAATTGTTTCTGCTATCATTACAATTGCTATTATGGCCATCACTAATGTCAACAAACATGGCCGCCCTTTATTACAACAACATATCTACATTTATCTTAAATATATTCTGTGTAAATTATAAAATAAAGCTGTGTGGCAATAAAATAAATATAAAATTGATAATATTAATTTGATTCAATTCTTATCTTTTCCTATTTCACACGCACTATTTTTGTGACTGAACTGACTCGTCATTTGAATAACTTTTTTGGGATGCAAATTTTTTTTTCAAAAATTAAAAATGGCAAAATGTAAATATGGCCATTTAACTGTTTAAAAATGAGGTTTAAAATGGATACTTGCAATGCATACTAATCAAAACTTATTCCTTGATTGTTTATCCTTGCCCAAATCTCTCTTTTTTAATCTACCACATAGGTTTTTGCAGATGTGATTTGGTTTAAAATCATATCCCTATTTATATTTTATGATAAACCTAACAAGTGTCATCACTTTGTTCTGAAAATTTTACAAAATCTTCCCAACTCTGAATTTTACAAAATGGTGGAAAATATTGGTATAAAATTGAATACATATTTTTATTTCATGGTAAACATGACAATATAGGTGTCATTACTTGTTCTGATAATTTTTTAAAAAAATTCTCCGCCCTTATTTTCCAAAATTGTGAAAAATATTGGATAAAATGAATTGGGACTTTCTAAAAATTTCTATGTCTATAATGACAGGAGTCCAAAATCTCTAGCTCTGCTAATCCAGTCATCTCTATTTAGGTAACATCCACTGACATAACGTCTTCCAGTAAATGCTGATCGCCCATGCATGACTCTCCAGTTATCCACAAATAACACCATATCTGGTTTTAATTTTACCCAGAATTCATTGTCCTTGTTTTGTACTTCCTGTGTTAATTTCCCATAGTAGTTATAAAATAATCTTGTGTCTTCTGCTGACAGTGTAAACAATGGTGACCTATCACAGGGGTTATACCTGCAAATAAAAATAAACAAAAATTACACAGGGATATATGTCTCTCTGTAATAAGTATTAAATGGTAAGAAATATTCTGAACTAATTTTACTGTCACAGTCACTATGTTTGTTACAATGAAATTCCATAAACCTGAAAGGAGTTTTTGGTATTTTTCCCCTTACTTGAGCCCAGTTGTAACAAGAAATTGCCATTCCCATCAATGAATGCCACCATAGAAAATTTCTATACAGAGTAAAATGTTGCTATGGGGATTTACATCATAAATAACCAAAAATACAGTGGATCCTTTTGAACATACAATGTCACCAAAATCATCAATTTCAGTATAAATACATATATTATCATTTTCAACATGTTATTTCCCCATAGGTTAAACAATTTTGACATTTGACACCGTAAGCTGACACCTGCAAAATCTCTCGTTTCTTCTTCTTGCCTTACTTTAGGATAAATATGAGGTCAAAACTTTCTCTTATCGATGCTGAGTATTGGCCAATGAACATTTCATCTACCTATGTTCTTTATATATTTTAATTTTTAAAATTTTATAGCCACGAATAGCTGCAATGAATAGCTGTAATAATGCTGATGCGGCTCTAAACAAAAACTCATTCACTCACTCATTCTACCTTTGTTCAAAAATAGGGTTCCATGGACCTGTGACCTGGAGTCATACTTCACTAAAGTTTAGATGTTACCAGTGAAATGCATATTATGCAATCCTCAATTGGAGATGACAGTTCCAAACAAACTTAAAAGAAGATGGTACCATGAGAACTTGATTATTCTAAAATGACAGTGAGTTTGTGTTTGAAAGCCAGTCAGTATTATTACCTTTCAATGTGGATGACAAATTTGCAACTGAAAAAAAAGCATGTATTTTGCAACATCCCATGCAACCTAGCAACAGACAAAATTTTCAAGCAACAGTCATTGCAACCTAGCGACAACAGCTAATGTAACCTAGCAACAGCCAAAATTTTCAAGCAACAGTCATTGCAACCTAGCAACAACAGCTAATGCAACCTAGCAACAGCCAACACAACAAAGATTTAAAAAAACAAACTATATGTAAATGATGAAATGGGCAAACAAGGAGACAAACAAACTGTTAACCTCAGATTGTAAAATTCCTGACTTAGACAGGCACTTGAATAGATGCCTAGTGGTGTGATCATATATATATCAGAGAGTCCCCCTTCCCCACCAAGCTAAAAAAAATTTTCTTTCATGACATCAAATTATTTCTACAGTTCACATGTTGAAAATAAAGTTTTTGAGAATCAACAAGAATTCCATGGATTTAAATGCCTTGCCTGGCTTTGATCAAGTAAAAAAATTCCTAAAACATAAACTTTCACATGTAACTCTCCAAAAAATAATGCCTAAGTATCGCCTTATGGCAATGCCAGAGCTCAGAAAAATGTCAAACCTGATATGCATCAGTTTTCCTGTTGTTGGATGTAGTGACAACACTGTTCCCAGACTCCTCACTTTGATACCCGGTTCAAAGTACTCATGTGCTACAACCTTCTTTGCAAGAAATTCATAAGCTTTGGCATCTTTTTGTCTCAACTGTTCTGCTGCATAAAAACCATCAACCAGAAGAGTCTCACCGCCTTCTCCATCATGTTCTACTACATGAAACACCTGTATTCTGAAATTGAAAATAAAAAAATACAAAAATAAATATGTGTTAAAAATAAGTAAACAGAATATATGGTAGTATCATATGCAGTAATGGTGTTTTAAAGTCCAGACTTGATTTTTTCACTTATACAGTTCTACGCTAAATGTACAAAATCTTCCCTCTGAGAGGGATTCTTTTGAATTTTCAGTAACAAATGTGGTTTGGTCAGTTTGTTTGGATAATAATAAAATTTAAATTAATTTGGACATTGATGTTACCTCAAACTGTTTAATGTATAGGATATTTACAGTGTTAAACTTCACCTGTGAAAATACTTGATCAAATACACAGTGGAAGTCTTAAAGTTTAACTCATGAATCATTGAAGATGATAATATATTAACTTATTTCACAAAATTATTGTAAACCTTATGAAGTTACAGAACAAGTTAATGTATCAATATAAGTTCTATAGAGCCCAAGAAATTATATAAAAATTTAAATTTATATTTTAAGATGCATTGCATTAAGAACCAGAAGCAAAACAGTTGAATCTGATGATTTTAATTTTTTACACTAATACTTATTTTTCGCAACAGAAATACAAAGGCAATGGTTTTCTTTTATTTAGATACACTGCATCATGTTGATCATGTTGACATTTGTTTGTCTACATCTCTGGACTCACAAGGCTACATTTATATGTCTAAACTTTTCTCTTCTGAATGGAACAACTTATTATGCATCAGGTCAACTTTAAAGTTTCATTTATGTTAAGGCAGGGCTCGAAATTTTAAAATCCTATAACAATGGCTTTGTTGACTTAAAGTAATACTTCTGTTTTTATTGACTTTAAAGATGACCACAAGTAATTAAATCTAATGTAGCATGAACTAAGGACACGCCTACAAAAATTTTTGCTCTGCATTAGTCGTTAGTCGTAGAACTGTATATAAAGGCAGTCAGCTCATGGTAGTGGAAGAACTTGGAGGAAATAATCAATCTTTTAGTAAGCAAACCGACACTTTTTCTAATAGTAGGACCCACCACTAAGGTAGCTCAGTTGGTAGAGTGTTTGCTTCGTATGTGGGAGGTCAGAGGTTCAAAAACTAGCCAGGTCTGACCAAAAATTGAAAATAAGTAGTGACTGTTCTTTTGCCAAGCACTCCGCATTTAGAAATAAAAGTAATAGGGTCCTTCTGATGAGATCAATGCCCGGTGTCACAGCATGTTAAATAACCCTACCATGACACAGCAAAGGTAAAAATTTCTGCCACTTCACCTTAAGCTGGTGATGTCTCGATATAAGTGAAATATTTTTGACTTGGATGTAAAATCCCATTAAATCAAACAAAAAATCATAATAGGGCATGTGTCACCTGTCTAAGTGGAATTTGAGCCTGGTTGTTGAGAAGTGATGAGATCTGTAAGCACCCAGTTCAAACCACTTGGCCACTAAGGTCCAATGAAAAAATTGTGGGTTGTATTTGTTTTTATTACTGGTAAACTACAATTGAAAATTTTGTTTTACCTATTCTAAATTGAAAAAATAAACAAGAGGCCCACAGGCCTTAACGCTCACCTGAGGAAATGTCCAAAAACTTGCAATGAACTTAATTACAAAAACTTTACAAAATTCCTCAAGTTTGGAAATCCTACAATAATTAATCAGAATTATCTAGCCACATTTCATTTGAAAACAGCTCGTATGCATGATTTAACTAAAGTACAATGAATAATTTCCAAATCATAAACCATATGATTATGCAGCCATGATTTAGACCTTTGGAAACATGAACTTGAACCTTATATCAAAATGGTCATAATATTAATACCTACAATACTAATATACATGCTTGTACAAAAAGTTAATGGTTTTCAAGATTATTCTCAATTTCAGTACACTTATGCAACTACGACCTTGAACCATATATATACAAGGTCATAATATCAATACCTACAATATTCTAATATATATGCATATACAAAAAGTTCATAGTTTTCAAGCTAATGCACAATTTTAAATATTTATAAGCCAAAAATAACATTCCAGGGGCAACATGGATTATCATACAGTTCAAAACTTGGTACCTTGTTAAATTTTATCATGCTGAACATTTTAGCAATGTTTTGAATATATATATCTCTTTATATTTGCAAGAAAATTGCCTAAAACTGCTAAATCACAAATTAGGTCATGACCTTGATTTGTGACCTTGACCCCATTTTAAAGGTCATTTTAAGAAAAAGTCAACACTGAAAACTCAAGTTATAACAATTTGAAACCATTTTACAAAATTTTTAAAATTAAACACAACAAGAGCACCGCCGAGCGTAGCATTATACGCCCGTGTTATATTGATCGAGTAGTACTATTTACTAGTGTGGAGACACCTTTAGGGGTTTCGCGGGAAAGAATGGAACAATCTAGAGGATTTCTATCGGTAGAGCTCATCCACAGAACTTGCCACTCAAAAGTTTGACACAGACCTAACGGATAAGTGCCAAACCTACCAATAATTTGGTAAAGAATTGGTTACTTTAATATGGGTACGAATTCAAAACGGTACGTTAAATTGTTTTTGGATGATAGCGCCGACTTTAAACAGTTATTGTGGATTTTATTTAAAAGATAGAAAAAATATAAAAATACCGTCTTTTCCGTCAGATCTTAAACATTTTTCGGTCAATGGACGACTTTTTCGTACAATGAACTGTTATTGAACAGGAGTGCGTTAAACGTAATTGTTTTTTGGAAAAATTCATTTTTTGCATGTTTGACCCCAAAATTAAGTATGATACCGATTTTTCCCAAAAATTTCACCAAGTTAGATAGCTAGATCGCATTAGACTCCATAACCTCAGAAATTTTTAGCAAAATCTATCGAGGAGTTTTCAAGGTCCCCAAGATGCAAATATATGCTGCTAAAAAGGAGAAAGTTGTCGCCTTTATCATTTCACATCCAGAGGATGTTCCGAATGAATTCGTCACTAATCCTCTAGATTGTTCCATTCTTTACTGAGAAGTATAATTACAACTAGGATATATGTATGTAAAAATATATTGCTAAATGGATAGTGGTAGACTGCTATATAATTCATATTCATTTCCAGGAAGGAAGAAGTTTTAAATATAATGTTAGGTCATGGCAGTGTTTTCATGTGTTAAGCATTGCATGCAGGAAGATTTTAGGAAACAAATACATTTTTTGTCTGAAATGTTTTTTTTTTAACCAACCTGAAATAATTTATATCTATAAAGCTTAATTATAATTTGAACTGTTGTCGTGATCTGTGCAGTATGATAAAAAGGTGTTTTAAGTTAAAAAAGGGGCATAACTCCTCCAAAAATAATCTGAAAAAGTTGTAATTCGAACTTGCACCAGATAATAACATCGTAAATGTGTATACCAAATTTTATTTGAATCCATAAATAGTTGTAGGCTCTGATGATCGGAAACCACATGGTCATACATACAAAAATTTCTAAGTTAAAAAAGGGGCATAACTCCTCCAAAAATAATCCGAAAAAGTTGTAATTCGAACTTGCACAAGGTATTACCATGGTAAAGCTGTATACCAAATTTCATTTGAATCCATAAATGTTTGTGGTCTCTATTGAACGGAATACAAATTGTTAACAGACGCCCGCCCGCCCGCCCGCCCACCCGCCCGCCCGCCCGCCCGCCCGGACGGACGGCACCGTAACATAATACGTCCCGTCATATGACGGGCGTATAAAAACATGTAACCCATTTTTCGACTAAATTTTACAAAAAGAAAAAACTATAGGCTTAAGACCCTAGAGAAGCCAAATTTCAATCCGATTTTTTTTCCCATTATGGATTTCAGAGAAGAAGATTCTTTAAGATTTTTGAACTCTTAAGTGGCCTTGACCTAGTTTTGTTAGCCATGGCAATTCCATGAACAAATCTGAATTGCACCAGCCCATATATGCTTCTGACCAAGTAACACTGAAATCTGTCTAGCAGTTTTGGAGGAGAAGTCGAAAATAGGTGTCATTGACACACACACAAGCATGCACATACACATGCAGCGCCATGCCATAAGCTCACATGACCTTTCGATGAGAGTTAAAAAAGCATTTAACAGACTATAGACAATATTATATAGTATAAGCACATTACAGAATTACCATAGATCAGTTTTTTTTTCACAACAAACTTTTGATTAACTGCTACCATTTTGTCTAGTTATTTGGCATTATTAAGAAGTTTTCCATTTAATAACTGCAGCCAAAAAGTAAAATTAAAACACATTCTTAGTCTTAAGGGTCAAATGGAAGCCCTAATTATATCAATTTAAGCACTTAACAACTTTGAAAACTTTTTACCCTGACGGTGTAGTGAAATAAGTATTATCTGTGTGAGCTCCGAGTGCTAAATTTGTATATGCTGTGTCTTTATGATTGAGATCTGCAGTAAATGTCCAACTTTTTCCAAATAGAGTCTCCTGAAGAAAACAAACTCTCTCGGATACTTCTAGGGTTCCTTCATGCGTTGGTTGTGTCTGGAAATAGTGAAGGCACCATTTTAACAAATAATGATAATTTTTAGATGATTTATTCAAAATACAAACAAATAATGGACATTCTGTTAAGCAGAAAATGAAGTGAAGGTTAATGTTAAATGAAAATTTTAATTTCTGTTAAGATTTGTTCAGTCACATAAAATAACATTTAAAATCAGAAATAACTTAATTACCATAATCTAGAAAGGTCAATGTAAAATGAAAATCTGAATTAAGATTAGTTCAATAAAATTAATACGATGTTCAAAACTTCATACAAATAATCTAAAAACATATTGAGCATTGATGATTTATTACAACAGCAACAACAAAATTATACAATAAGTCAAGCATTCAACAAACTGAAAACCCCATGTCAATATCTGTTCAAATAGTCAAGTTATAACAATTTGAAGCAATTTTGCAAAATTTTTAAAATTAAATGCAAAAATGTAACCCATTTTTTGACCAAATTTCACAAAATGAACAAACTATAGGCTTAAGACCCTAGAGAAGCCAAATATCACATCAGATTTTTTCTCCCATCATCAGTTTCAGAGAAGAAGATTCTTTTTAAGATTTTTGGACCCCTAGGTCACCTTGACCTAGTTTTGGTAGCCATGGCAATGTCATGAACAAATCTGAATTGGACCAGCAGATATATGCTTCTGACCAAGTATCACTGAAATCTGCCCAGCAGTTTTGGAGGAGAAGTCGAAAATGGGTGTTATCGACACATGCACATGCACGCACATACACACGCAGCACCATGCCATAAGATTACATGACCTTTCAGTCAGGTGAGCTAAAAACTACCAAAAGAACAAAGCCGAATGCAATATATTACACATAGTAAATGCACACGTTAAAGATATGAGTAATACAAACAGCTTAATTTGTGAAATCAAAACAAAATATGCAACAAATATGTGGAATTCTAACGGTTTTATGCAATCAAGTTCAACAGAGAGAGAAATGTGAAATGTACCATGCCGTAACACACTATATATTTGACAAAGGTAGATAATAAAGTATATCCTGCAGCTAAAAACTAGTAATATTTAAATGTGAAAAAAAAATACAAGTGTATCAACACTGTGTTGATATTAGTTTGTAAAAAATTTTCATTATCATTTTGTTAAAAAAAGGGAAAAAAGCTGTAAAACAGTTTTTGACAAAAAAAATTTAAACCAAATTATTACCCTTACCCCAGTAATTATTGAGAATCCAAACTGCAATAGATTAGACAGGTGCTTTTGTAGGCCTTCATCAGATTCCATGTAATGTTTGTATTCAACTGTAGGCAGTGCTTCATCTTTAAGTGTATGACTGTTCCAAAGCGTCTTTGTGACTCGGTCTTGATGAAAGGGATGAAACATATTTTCTAGCAACCAGTCCAAACTGTAACAGGTAAAATGGCCATCTTGCCCTACAACATTAGACTAATTTCATTAATGATCAGCAAAAGAAACATAAATAAAAATTGCTGATAAATTTACAAGTATTGAATCATAAATAGCTATTTTCGTGATCCTATTTCGATGCATCTTCATTCCCACAAGTGTTGACTTGGTGACATTATTGTCAATTACAAGTTTTTTTTAATTTTTTTTAAAAACTGGAATATCATTCATTATGTAAGGAGATAATAAAGTAATAAAGTGAAACTTGGAATGAAATATTAATCAACAACTAACAATATGTTTGTTGATTTGTTGAACTAGATCTTAAATCAAGGTCATGTAACTAGTGATAATATAGCTTAAAGAAATAACAAATATGTATAGTCATTTAGGGATATCAAATTAACACATTAAAGTGGCATACCCCCCCTCCCCCCAAAAAAAAAAAAATTGTGCCATGTCATGATGTAGGGATCAGGCCTCATTTTCACAATTGTTCACTCAGTTGACTCACTGAGTACACTCAACTCAAATATTCAAATTTTTTTCATCCATATTTTTTAAAAATCTTAAGTTTTATGAGACAATGTTTGTTTTGTTCAACACACCTACACTAAACAATTTAAATATTACATCAGATATTCAATTTTAACTGTGTAATGTCTTAGAAATTGACATCATTGAAATATTCCCGAATTCGAGTTGAGTGAATGATTGTGAAACTGGGGCCAGAGGTTAGATAAATGTGACCTACTTTTTATCAGTCAGTGGTTTTTATTATTTTTTTATTATTTAAAGGGTATTTAATTTGTATGAAAGAAGTCTGATATAAGTACACTTCTGAAAATCATTTGTGATAAAGTATAGATCACTTAAAGACCTACTTTGATTATAGACAAAAATGACTTTCCAAGACAGACTTGTCAATACTGATGTTGTAATTGTCTATATTCACTGTCAATAGTGAAAAAGCCCTTGGCCATTGAGGGTTTCCAAATTTAAGTATGTGACAATCCGAAAAAATCAATGTGACTTTGTGGCACGTGAGTATATAGAGAACCAGAGCATCTACTCCCCCCAGCATTTTTGTTTTTAAATAATGGTCTAAAATCATGCATTCTTCTGCAGTTTGAGATATTATGTTTAAAACTGCCCATTTTTCAAGAGAAACATTAATATTAACAGCAAGTTGTTTTCCATTTAGCAGTGAAAACATGGCAGGAAAAACCAGAATATTACCAGACAGGTGTGTAATTGTCAGATCTAAGACATCTATGTCTTCAGTTGTAATGTTCTACATAGTTTGATAATGTATATGATGATGATGGTGAATAGCATCAAAAATGTGTGCAACTTGATGGGTTTGTAAGCCAGTAAAATTTTAAAAATTATCATTATAAGAAGCTGTACATTTTTATTTGTATATAAAAACTGATTTAATGGAGAAATCCTTAAAAACAATATTTTATGAAAGAGAAAGTGAATTTTTCATTTCAATAAGTAAACACTTACATTTCATGCAAAGAGAACTACCATTGTAATCAATATGCTCTGGTTTGATGTCACTTGACAGTGTATAGTTGTCAACATTTTTCTGATTGGTTTTCTTATTGTAACAAACATCACAGCGACAATGATCTCTCAGCCATATGTATAGAAGATTTAAATTATATTTCCCATAATTCAATATAATTCCATCTTCCTGTTTTTCTATATCCTGTGCTCTGGAACCTTCTATAACAACAGTTTTAGGCCAAATTTCTGTATCTTCAGAAGAGGAAATATTAACACAATATTTACGGATCTGATCGCTATTGCTTTTTGAGGCACAGCTAGAGTTAAGAGAAGCATTTCTGAAAGCTGGTTTTACACATGAAGATAAACATTTATGTAGACAAGATGTAGCATTCTTGGCTTTCAATGTATGGCTTTTTTGGCATAATAAGCTCCTGCTATATTTTGTCAATAAATTTCTTGCTGAATACCTGAAAATAATACAAAAAAAAAATAAATAAATATAATAAAACTTCTAGTGAATACACCAGATAAAGTGAAAAAATGTGAAAATTGAAATTTAGTAAGAGCACCACATTTGAACAAAGTACTTTTTACAATCCAATTATAACACCTGTAGGGTCTTTGGGGCCCTTAGTGGTCTAGTGGTTAAAACCTAAAGCACAGACTTATGTATGTATGTATTACAATGCCTCCCACAGCCTAGCCTCTCACAGCCTAGGTTTCAATCCCCATAGGCAGATCCTAGTGTGGGAAAATTTGTAAGTTTGTTTGCTGAGGTTTGATGGTGTTCTCCAGTTTCTCCGCCATCTTAGAACTGACTTTCTTGATAATGGTGAAAAAAAATCTTAATTGGGCATTACTCCACTATCCTTTTTAAGATTTTAACATAATTTTGTGAGGCTTACCAAATGTCTCCATGGATGATAAGCTTCTTAATTAACTGAATAGTTAAACCAATCTTAAAGAATCAATTGAAGTTTACCAATCTTGGTGGTTCAATTGTTGAAACACTTTCTTATACATTGTATAAGGCCCTGTGAGAAAGTTGTTACTTAAATCAAATTTTATAAGCCATTTGAACTCTAATCTATTTGGAGTTACTATGGAATCAATTTTAGTTCATATATTCTATAACAAAATTTGATACATTTAAAATTCTTCATCAACAGTATATAAAGCTGTCAAGTTTTTTTTTTTTTTTTTTTTTTTTTGGTTAAGTGTGAATGCATGGTGCATGCACTACTAAGAGGTTTAAGTGGCATGGTCCTCCATAAAAATTTTTAAAATAATTTTCCATCAATTTCAATTTTTGGCAAGTGAACCCAGAGACTTGATTTTTATTAAATTGCAATGTAATTTCAAAATGTACTGCAAGTACCTAACAAGGTGGAGTTCACCAGAGAGTGGTGGAAGATAATATAATCATAGCAATGGTTACATTTTGAGATATTGATAAACATGTAATATTACCAGAAATATAACTTATCAGCAACTGAAATATTGTGAGAAAAAAAATTTTTGTCTTCTTCTTTTTTTTTTTTTTTTAATTTTCTATGGATATTTAAAAAAATATTTAAATTTGAAAAAAGCTTAGCAAATCAGCTAGATTTATCTCAAATATTGTATATGAACTTTGCACAATATTTTTGACTTTACAGGTCTGTCAACATAACTGATGAAGATTGTGGAACCTTTTTTAATGGGGGCCTCAAACAGATTTTTTAAAAATCTATTTTTCAATACTTTTTTGCCAGTTTTACATTTTTTTTCCCACATTGATATAAAAAATTTTCACATTTTGCAAAAATAGCAACCTACAGCAGAAAAAAACTGTCCCTTTGGTGGCTGAGTGGTCTAAAATCCTATCTTACAGATTACATACAGCACTTTTCACCACCTGGGTTTGAATCCCACTGAAGCAGATCCTAGATGGTTTTTTCTTGCACCCCAGATAGAAATTTCGATATAAAGAGCGGTGCAAGATATTTCAATCTTGCACCCCCTGTACAAGATAGCTTACACCCTCTTTTTCCCGCTAAAATTTAACAATGAAATCAGAGGTGTATCGATACTTTGGGAACCACTTTAACCCAAGAATCTGGCATATCTTCCCATAAACAAATAAAAAGAACAGATAATACTACAGTTTAATTTAAAATGTAATTTTAAAAACTTTATTTCTAAATCAATAACAAGTTTATTTCATATTACATTAATTTTTATATGACATAATTTTTATATGACGTAATTTTTATATGACGTAATGTTAATATGAATTATGACATCACGCTTGTTCCTGTCTTTTGTATTCACACCACTTCCATCGTATGTTGAATTTTGAATTTTAATAGAACTTGTATATTTTGTGGTGCAACAAATAGAATCAATCACTACTTATGGTGTCAGATAGGGAAATCTCAACCCTCGTTCTGGACCAGATATATTAGAACTCTGGTTGAGATTTCCCTATCTGGCACCACAAGTAGTGATACCCGGTAGATTCTTTTAGTCTGGGTACTCTTGTTTCCTCCACCATCCCAGAACTAACCACCTGGATATTACTGACTAAATCTTGACTTTGCTGTAAAACATCATTTCTCTACTAAACTCCATTTCTTCTGTAATGCAAGTGCCATTACATGTATTAAAATTTAAAGCTCAATTTAAAGTGCACCAACTTTAAGACTGTTATTATGTATACCTGGTACTCCCATTTTGATTCAGTAATGTTTTATGTCATAAAGTATTACTTACATGATGAAAAGTTCATAATATATCCACTTTAGTAACCAATAATCAGTGTTATCAAAATCCCATGGCCATCACATATATCTTTTATATCTAAAAACCTTAGTGACATAAATATGCACACTTTAAATTCAGATAACTGAATTCATGCATTTCCTCTGATATAATCTGACCCTGAAAGATAAAATTTAGAGCTAAAAATATTCAAGCTCAGAACAGAGATAAATGATATATATACACACACACATGAGTACATTATATAGGTCCCACCTGATACATATACACACACATAATTATATGAGTACATTATATAGGTCATTCAATTACCCATATTGATTATGATCATTATGTAAACAAACCATAAACATTTACCTTGATTTATACCTCTTCCTAATCTCATCCCAACTTTATTTCTTGTTTTACCAAATTATTGATTATATCTTCATAAAAACAGTGTACATGACAATTATGTAACAACAGAATGAGTAGGTGTGTATACACAATTAATCACCCATTGAATATTTTACTAGAGAACCCCAAAAATGGGGTGGGGGGTATCTCCAAATAAAGGACAGTTATCTTTTTTCGCATTTCTTATGTAGATACATATTGTTGTAAGCAGTTCTGCTTATGTGATGCAACTTTACATTTTTCACTGGATGGCATTACTTTCTGTGCATGTCATATCCCATATAGCAGCTTGATTTGAATTTGATTGGGTGTTTTGACCAGAATTAATTTAGATTTTTACCTCTTCCTAACAATATCCTAACTTTAATATTGTTGTTTTATGTAGTAACTGATTTCACTCAGACAATCATATGTGACAATATGACATCAGATGTTCCAGTTTCTACTAGCTTTTAATAGGTCAAGAGGTCACAAGGTACACAGATTGGTTGATTTAATGTGGTTTTCTGTCAAATCAGTAATTTTTCAGCTTTTCCAACAAACTTTTTACTTGGCAGATTTATTTTAAAAGAAAATTAAATATAGGTAGTGACCTTTTTCTACAAACGTTTAGTATTTTTAAATAAGAGTCACAAAGTTCTCTGGCTTTGGTCAAGATTCTAAATACATGGAGTGACACTATTACAGGACATAAAATTAAAGATGGAGGGGGAGACTTCCTTCTTGACTGGACAGCCACGTCTCATCCTTGTAAAAGGATTACTAGTAATCAAAGGTCTGGATAATCTAAACAAGTAATGATGATGTTGATGAGGAGGATGAGGAGGAAGAATCATAAAATACAGTTATAAATATAAAAGTGAAATGATTTATCAATATACATATATGTCTGTCAGTATCCCTTCTGTCATAACAGATAACATGACATGTGGTAATTGTTTACCAGTATTGTATAGTCACCTCTTAATAAACATCAATGCAGAATAGTCTTGGTGTTTTTGTTATTGTGGCATACCAATCATTCTACTAATGTCTAAATACTTTGAACCAATGTCTATCTTTTTGAAAAGTAAACATACAAATATTCCACACACACACACACACACACACACACACACACACACACACACACACACACACACAAATGTGACATACAATTAAAAAAATTCTTTTTAAATATGCTCATCATTAATTTTTATGTTGATGATTGGGTGCGAGTGGGGAAAGAAGGTCTTAACCAGGAGAAGGAATGAAGTGGAGTAATTGTTTACCCCCTACCAAAGATTAATTCACTTATGATCTGGGTAGTGGAGGAAAGTAAAGTCCACTTATCTTTAACAAGTAAAGTACAATACTGACTCACTGGTGGGATTGAACCAAAGAAGTGAAAGGCGTTTTGATACTAAAGTATGTGTATTAGAGCACTCAGCCAACAAATCCATACCTGGACAGGTAGCAAACAGTAAAGATGACCATAAGACCATTGGGTGTAACAAAGATCCAGAGTGAAAAGACAATTCTATAATCTCAATATATATAGATCTAAGTCAAATCAAGTTAGACGCCCTTAAGTTCATGCAGAAACGTTTAAAACTGCCCATTTTAAATGTCGCTGGTTGATGACAGGAGCTCATAATTTAAAAAAAACTTTACTATCCAACACCTCTATACCTGGCACATATATGTATATTTTCGAAATTATAAATAAAAAGTTGAAAATCTACAGTGGATAGAAAATTCTAAAATAATTTTACCTGTTGCAGGAAGCATGCATGGTAATCTAAAAGATAAAACGGACTGACTTAAATGGATTCCGGATTTGTCAAACTCGCTCTTGGCAGTCTTGCTCTTGTCGTTAAAATGAAATCAATATGATGTTTTTTATCAAATGTACTCTTCACTAAAACTTTTCATTCTAGACAGGATTCGAACCTAGTCGACGAGAAGCATTGTGATCAGTTAGCATATGCATTACACCATCGGCAAACCACCAAGGTGACTATGCGATGGGTGTTCACGACTACTGTAAATGAAACATACAAACTAAATAACAGTTACTTATATTAATTGTGCTACCACGCTCATATAGTGATCTTATGAGTGTTAGTATACTTGTCCTGCTGATAAACAACCAACCAGTAAACCGACTACAACCAGTAAACCGACTACGACAAGTAAAAAAAAAACTTCCTCACTTGCAGTCGCTTGGGATCGAACCCACAGTGGTGAGACGTCTTGAGTTTGAAGGCTAACGCCTTTTGAACCATTCGGCGACCGCGACCAAAAATATGCCGTGAAATGAACATTTACTTTGAACTCGGATTTCTTTGTTTTGCTAACCAAGAAACAAAGTGAGGATAACCAGATAGACGTTTGCTTAAAGCCATAAAACAGCCTGAGACATTGGAGCGGATTGATAGGACATATGAGCGGATTAAAAAGGACGTCTGGTTGGCATATCATATGAGATTTGAGCAGATTTACCTCTTCTGTCTGCATTCTTCTGCATTACGACTGCGCATGCAACATTATCAATTCTTAAACGAGCTTTGCATCTTTTGTAGTACATCGCCAGGAAATATCATCCTAGTAAAAATACTGTCAATTCTATATCTATATTCATCTACTACAAAGCTTATTTTTCCTTATTTGTTTCTAATTCAACAATCTCCATGTTGATGGTGACATGAAAAGAAAAAGTGACGTTACGGTCCTTGTTAAATTATTAATTAACAGATGAGTTTTAATAAGATGAACACTCTTCGCACAGCATTACCGTGTTTAACACAGAGGTAAATATGCTCAAATGTCCAGTGGTGTTTAACATTTACTTAAAATTCAATCCGCTCAAATGTCCTATTGCCTCATTTTCAAATCCGCTCAAATGTCTTTTGTCCCTCTATCCGAGATCCGAAAAGGTATGAGAGATATACTAACGCTAGTTTTAACACAATATTTTGATAAAAAGTATAAAAAAGTAAAAATGACGTCAGAACCAGTATTGTCATTATATTACAATTTTATTGTTTATATCAATATTATATGGCAACACTTTTGTTAAAACAATCTTTAACATAACCCGAAATCATGTCATGCTCGAAAATACACCCAAGGAAACACTACATTGCTACTTCTATATTACATTATATACTAGTATACTCATTCGTTTTTCTGTGTTTTTATTTTGTATTTTTTTAATTTTACAAACATACACATATTACAAACGTCGAAAATAATCCTCAATTTATATTTTTCCTCATTTTAACTAAAAAAAACTCTTGAGTGGCGTTGAGCTATCACAATCACATCTCCATCTTTTTGTAAAAAAATGGCTACATCGCAAAAACAGACCATTGCAATTCATATAACCATGATTTAACAAATTAAGGTTAGTGTTTCCCATTACATTAAATAAAACTAGTATCGCAAACTCGACAAAAGCATTCTTTTGCCATAACTTCCGGTTCAACGCTAAAAAAACACAATGTATTGTCATACACTTTCGCATAAACCAGAATCTTTCGCAACATAGAATAATGACAGTGTAGCAAAACGCCAAACTCAGCCGGTTTGACAACAGCAAACATAATTTATTATTCTCTAATCTAGGTGTTGATCCGTTTACAGGTGCAAACAAATTCATTAGTTTTCTTTAACCTTTTAACCCTAGAATTGAACTTTAACATTTGTTTGGTGTTGTTTATAGAAAACAATAAAATCCTCCGCGCAATCTCCAAAATTTAAGAATTTAATATAAATTAAAAGCAAACGAACATCACAGAACTATTGCTGCGAGTCACACATGGTGCATGCAAATAACCTGCAATAGGCAAAAATTGTACTCTAAATCAAATCTATGTCGAATATAGTTCAGAGTTCCAATAAAGGCATTGTAATATTTCGAGAAATCCTATAATCCATCAATTTTTCAGATCACATTAAACAAAGGCACGTTTTTTGTCAACAATTATATCGATTTGTGGTTTTTGTATTCATTCACAATGGCGCAGTGTAACTAATGTAATATAAGCGTTTGGAGAGTGTGGAACTCTTCAGTGTACAAGTTAAGAATAGTCAAGTGTACCGATTATCCTTAAAAAAGCATAGAACAAAATCACACACCAAATACAGAACACAATAAGCACTTTTATATAAAAAAAGTCTTTTTTTTTCATTTTTGTGAAATTAAGTGTTTTTGTGAACTTATGTCAGTTATATATTCCATAGGACTTTGTGAAATAATTGGTGTCTCAATATGAGCACCTTTTTGCAGTCCCGTTTTAACACATACAGTAGCCACAGCTAAAGCTGGTCGACCATGACTTGGTTTTAGTACATGATGCGGACTCCTAGCATAGTCATATCTATTAAAATGTATTTTGTTTCGTCTAGCAAGCTCTTCGAATGGTTCGTAATCGGCTGTAATCGCTTCCATCTGTTCTTTTTCTTGTTTTTTACTCTTTGTTACGGGAGGTAGGTTTCTTGGGCCATTGACAGGCGCCATGTAAAATTGATTACGGTCGTGGAGAACACAAGTTCTTTGTGGAAAAGGTTGCGGACCGAAGTGTATAACTTGCTGTTGCATTTTGCGCATGGTTGGATATCGCGGTTCCTGTCTCCTGAACTGTAGGTGACGCTGTTTTTCAATGGCGAGCATCATCAACTGTTCATCTTTACTGATAATCCTGCGCCTCAGATCCTGTATACGTTTCAGGTATTCCTGCTGTCGCTGGCTTACGCGATTATATTCGTCATACCACGCTGGTTTCTTCGCAGACATCTGAAAATTATAAAATTATGTTGAAACGACAGTCTATCAATTTTGTATTTAAATTTTGTGCAAGCTAAATACAAATACGAAATGTAGCTGAAAAACATAACATGAACTCGACATGGCCAAGGCAACTAAAATTAAGATTCAAGGAGCAAAAAAATAAATAAATAAATAAAAGAAAGAAAGAAAGAAAAAAGGAGAAGATGATGATAACGACAAAATGAAATGGTCGTAAATAGTCGGGCACTCATATTTCCTCATTCATCCCAAACTGACCTTTTGATCTAAGTGAAGGGAACCTGACTAGGACGTAAAACGCTATTATACAATTTCACTCCTAGAACATCTCAGAAACAAGAGAATGAAATTAAACACGAGATAAACATAAGAAAAAAGAGAAAAGCAATCGATAGGGGTTCAAAAGTTTTCACATTCATATTTAGTTTGATCAAATATAACTTGAAATCGTCCAGGTAATCTTAAGAGCACTTGTTGGACTTAATCAATACAAAGTGTGAAATTGGTTTTACTTTGATTAAACTAAATTATTTATTGACGCTAATTCTTTAATCCTAAATCAGATTAATCAGTCTGTATATTTGTGAATATGATAATTAATTTGTTGTACGTGCCAAACCGATTATCCGCCGAAAGTTGTACCGTACGATTTATCGTTGTGAGAATAAAATGCACATGTAGTTATTATAATTAAATGGCAGGTACTTTATGGTAACAAGAGTTGAGATAGGGTGTTTACCGCCCAGGTCAAGACCTCTTATATCAAGGCGGTCACTTCTAGGATGGTGGAGGAAACCGGAGTAACTGTAGAAAACAACCGACATTCGGCAAGCGAACTGACAAACTTTCTCACAAAACAGGATCTAACGGTACAGGATCAGAACCTAGGTGATGAGAGGCATTGTGATATGTAAGCGCGCGTTTTAGGCCACTCGACCACCGAGGCCCCTTTGATGAAAACAAAAATAATAGTCTGATGATCTCTCTCTCTCTCTCTCTCTCTCTCTCTCTCTCTCTCTCTCTCTCTCTCTCTCTCTCTCTCTCTCTCTCTCAGATAGAAACAAACAAGTTTTATTTGATACCCATATAGCATTTTACAAAATAAAACATAGGTAAAAATTTCCTAAATTACACAGACAGAAAGTAAGGATCTACTTTTGCCAATCTTTCTAAATTTTATTATTATTATTTTTTATTTTATTTTATTTTATTTTTATTTATTTATTTATTTATTTATTTTTTATTTTTTTTTTTTTTTTTGGTTCTTGACATTTCGGATCATTTAACATCTCTCTCTCTCTCTCTCTCTCTCTCTCTCTCTCTCTCTCTCTCTCTCTCTCTCTCTCTCTCTCTCGTTGAGTATTTATCAACGGGATTTAAATAATATGAAGCATATTCAAAGATTGAAATAGCAAGTTTATATGTCTTACCTTCAATTTGATTGTTTTATCGTTATGTATACAGCTTCATTTTGGTTGAAATAAATGCAGTCATTCCCAACTGCCGTTTTATATGAATTACATGTGATTTTTTTTTTTTTTTTTTTTTTTTTTTTTTTTTTTTTTTTTTTTTTTTTGAAAATCGAATTCTTAATTGTTGGATATTTAACATTTTTCTTAACAAGAAACCCATTGTGTTATGTTTGCTTAAAACATATCAGAAATATAAACATTCTATGTTACTTTTTCCAAATGAAATAGATGTTTTTGTTTACATAAAAAGTTATTAAATTTTCAATTACTGAACAATTTATATTTTTCTTACTTTCAAATTGACTGCGTTTGGTAAAAACGTATACATTTTGATAGAGTGTTAATGCAAATGTAAAATGCAGCTACATTGGTTGAAATACACAATTTTATGTTTATAGTTCAATTACACGAATATTGCTTTCCTAACAGAAAAATAAAATTTTTTTATTACTAAATTTTTCACCTACCTTAAAAAAACTGTGTAATGTTTTCTTAAAATATCGTCATTTTGATTTTAAATTTCATTTATTTAAAAGCGTAATAAAACAATAATTGAAATATTAAATTACAGAATATTTTAATATTTTTTCGTACCTTTAAATTTTGTTTATAAATATCAGCAGTTTTATTTCAAAATATCAATTTAACCTATAAAAAACATATTTCTGATCATATAATGCAGTCAGGTGTATTCAAAAATTATTTTATTATATATTTTATGTTTTCATAACAGAAATGAAAAGTTTATATGAAGAAATATTTTATAATTTTCAAAACCTTCAAATTTATCATGTAGTGTTTGATAAAAATATCAACACTTTTATTTTCAAAATTAACCTTTTAAAAACGAAATTCGAAACATAAAATGCAGTCAAGACGTATTTCAGAATTTTATATTAATATTTAAATTGTTTTCATAACAGAAATTAAAAGCTTTTATTGCTTATATATACAATACAACTTTATTCCGTAATTTTTCAATTTATTGAATTATGAGATACAAATATGATGAATACACATACATTAGATGTGATTGGCAGTGGATACATTAACATAATGAAATAATATTAATATTATTAATAATAATATTTCATATTTTCTTACCTTTAAATTGGCAGTCTTATGTTTGCTTAAACCATCTACATTTTGATTTCAAAATTATCTGTATAATTATGTATAAAAAATCGTAATTATGAATTTTAAAATGTGCTCCGGTGTATTCCAGAATTTTATCTCAATTGTCCATTTATATGTGTATTGCTTTCAGTATTATAATCAGTGTTAAAGTAAGAGTCAATAATCTGTTTATATACGAGAGTATTTCTATTATAAAACCCACTGTAATCTCAACAAGTGAACTGGATTATCATTAATAGAGTGCATTTAAATAACACCAAATATGTATAAAAAGATTAATCTAAGGTGACTCTAGGGTCAGTATTGTTCGATAACTCGTACTGTATGGAGATTGAATTAAAATAGGGTTAATTCTAAAAGATACATCTTAAACTGAAAAATGCATTATCGGAAATTTTCGCGGCTGGAACAGGTGTTAATGTTATAGAAACAGCATCAGCGTTAGTGCAGATTTTCCGCAGCTTGGGTATCTACAACTAACAACGCATTTTTCCTTCTTTTCTTTTTTTTTCAATCTTTTCTGTCTTTCTTCCCCGTTTTCCCTAAGATTTCTGCGACTGGAATAGATAAACGGCATAAAGAGCCAACAAAGTAAAAGAAGGAAAAAGAAACACATTATAAATTCTGCTTTTAAAACTCGCAACTTTTGATATACTGGTTTCCAATGGTTTAGTTAAATTACTTTAGATGGGCTGTAACTACGTTCGGTTTTTTATTAAAATTCTAAATCTCCCGACTTTGGACATGCACTTAAATGGTAGCAATTGGTCTTTATCAAGTACTTTCAGTGGACCTTAAACATTCAAATCAAATAAACACACAAATTCTGGTCGCTGCTTTCAAAAATTCCCGACTTTGGACAAGCACCTTATTATAAATTGTATCAAGTGGTCGAGTCCAAATACTTTTTTTAATTTCTAACCTTTAAACATTTTTTGCAAAAGCATACACACGATTTAAAAAATCAAAGACAATAAAATTATTATAATGAAACTCACTTCAATGAATTCGTGTTCCATATCTGTTAATGATTTGGTTGTCTAAACTTCAAAATACAGTTTATACATCATGTTTACAGTGACAAAGAAATAAAATAAACATGCTCAGATTATCATATTTATTTATCTGGTACGTGTTCATAAACTTATTTTAAGCCATCGAAATTTTGTTTTACCGAGACATTCGGACGACGTTCATCATTTAAAGATATTTGGAAGTAACATTTGTCAAGCGCAATTTTTATTATTCATATGAGTGAATGTGACTGATACGGTATTCCCATGCTTTTGGTTGATGGCTACATTTATTGGAATTCTTCATTATGTGCTCAAGACCAAAACGGCCGATCAAGTAGTCAGTTGTCAGTTTGAATGCGCGTGTACATACACGCCCATAACTCGACAGGGTCGAATGCAGGAATTTAACCTCGTCGTATCGAAAATTGTTTTGCCTTTGGTATGAGATTTGCAATCAAAGATGTAGTATTGTGGCTTTGTAAGCTAGCATTGTGAAAGATACATTGTCATCCGACTAACCAAATTATTCAAATTATTGAATATCACGGGGCCTCCGTGGCCAAGATGTCAAAAGCGAGTTGAGTAATGGTGTTTAACGTCCCAGTCAGGAATATTTCACTTATATCGATACGTCGCCAGCTATAGGCGAAAGTGCAGAAATTTTGCCGGTACGTTGCGCTGATGACATTATACAACAGGGTTCTTTATCTTGCCACGCCTGCCGTGACACAGGAACTCGTTTATTTTAAGTTCCCATCCGAAAGAACCGTGACTTTCATTTTGTAATGCCGAGTGCTTGGCAAAAGAACACTACCCACTTTTTAGTCTTGGGTCAGACCTGGCCGGATTTCGAACCCACGACCTTCCACTTAAGGAGCGAGCACTCTACCAACTGAGCTACCGCAGTGGCATGTCAAAAGCGCGTGCTTTCCTATTGCCTATCACAGTGCTTCTCGCCGCCTAGGTTCGAAACCCGCTCTGACTAATCCTAGTGTGGAAAAGTTGTTTAGGTAAGTTTGCTTGCTGAAAGTCGGTGGTTTTCTTCGTGCACTCAGGTTTCCTCCAACATCCTGGAAACGAGCGCCTCAGTATACATGTAAGTTAAAGAATGTTTGCTGGAGCGTAAAAAATACTCCGCTCCACTCCCCTCCCTAAATACCGCGGAATTGTTTTTTCATCCACCGCCTATAGGTTTCACTTAGGACTTTTGACTTGATTGATTGATTGATTAATTAGAGCTATAGGTGAAATGGTAGTAATTTTAACGTTTTCATTGTGCTTAGGCCAATTTGCAGGAAAGGTTCTTTAGCGTATCACAACTGTAATGACACAGACATCGGTTGAAAGTCTCCTCCGAATGACCCGTGACTTTCTTTTCTAAATACCGATAGCTTTGCGAAAGAATAGTCACTACTTTTTTTTAAAGTCGTAGTCAGACTCGGTTGTTGTTCGAGCCCCGAACATCCCACATTCTACTTTTGACTTGAGTCACAACTTAATTATTGGTCTTGCCATCAACACCGCCACCAGAAAAAAAAGAAAACCTAAGTCAACAATATAGTCGTCTTTCAACAGTAAAATAATATTACATCATGTATAGTTAAAAAACATAACTCGTGTGTCATAACCCCCCCCCCCCCCCCAAATCGCGATTCTGAGCCACCTTACGCATATTGACACACAGATATATATTCTCATTAAATGACACACAACTTTTCTATTTACATTTCTATGTATCCTTCATTTATTAAATATACAATATTGAAAACCTTTTGTTGAAAATTAGAAGTAAAAAACCATTTTTACCTTAAATGGAACGAATTCACATGTATATGAATAATGGATTTACCTCTATTTAAAATGAAAAAAAAAAGATGAAAATAGTTAAAGATTAATAAATTTTATTAATCTTTTAAAGATACAAAAACATTCATTTTTAATAGATAATGTTGGCATTGAAAATTCATTTAAACATCTCTATTTTTAATTTATCAAATGTCATGTTTTAAATACCGGCAAGGTAAGAGGTGACAAGCTTTTCACATTAAACAATAGATTTAATCACTTTTGGTACATCAAAAAAAAAAGTTAACACAAAGCAACGTTCGTAAAATCGATTTGTCATTTGAAACTATGGGGTTGTATAACAAAACATTACACCTGAAATTTTTACCTTTGTAGACTGCAGGGGGCCTCGGTGGCCGAGTGGTCTAAAAGCGCGCACTTACGGATCAAAGCGTCTCTCAACGCCTGGGTTCAAATCCCACTCGGGACAGATTCTAGTGTGAGAAAGTTTGTCAGTTCGCTTGCCGAAAATCGATGGTTTTCTCTAGGGAACTCCGTTTTCCTCCACCATCCTAGAACTGACCGCCTCGAAAAAAGTGAAAGAATCTGACAGTGGCGTAAAACACAATTACTCCAATCCACTACTTGTAGAGTGCATATGTGATTTTTTCTTTTAGATTGCCATTGCCTTTGCCGTTTGTATTTCGTTATAAGCATAATGTGATGTTGGGTAAAATGTTGAATTACGCCCCGATCAAGAATATTTCACTTATATAGAAGT
Organism: Tegillarca granosa; assembly: GCA_029721355.1. Taxonomy (NCBI): domain Eukaryota; kingdom Metazoa; phylum Mollusca; class Bivalvia; order Arcoida; family Arcidae; genus Tegillarca; species Tegillarca granosa. Next base: position 44,954,673 of record CM056602.1, read on the forward strand.
CCATTAAGTCAGGAATGGTAGAGGAGGCACCCAAAACTGACCGACACACGGCACGTCAAGTAATTAATTCTCTAACACTAAAAACAACCCGAGTATGATTCGAACTACAACTACGTGACCCACACTTTGAACATTCCGAAACCGAGATCCAGAGTCTAATAGGATAGTGACATTGTGGATCAATGGACTTACCCTCAGAAACTTACTATATATTTTTTGAATTAACGTAGATAAAAAAACTGTTCTTTTGACACATATCATTTAGCGGATTGTTCAGAGGAAGTGTTTTGTACCACTCGGCCACTATCTCATGATCAAACTCGACCTTGAACGAACACTAAATACAACGACAAAATGGAATCCAGTCATAATGTTATATCTTCACACGCAACATCATAACAAGAGACAAGATGGACAGATGTGAATACCACTCCAAAACAAACGGCGATAAAACTGTATCGTTCAATTGGTGTTCAGTTGTATATATGCAAGTGTTGATTAAGTGTTTGAATGGTTAATTGATTAAAGTGAAATATACGTCAACATGAAGAATAAGCATACAAATAATTAAAAAAAAACAGCATTTGTTTAATAATCATTTAAGGGTAATACAGAATCAGGAAAAAACATTTACCTGTAGTCAGTATACATACAAAAAAATATATCTGTTTAATTTTGATGTGCCACATTTGCACTTTTTTGAAGTTCATTCCTCATAAGTGACACTAGGGGCCTAAAAGTTGATAGTAAAAAAGATATGCCAAACACTTGAAAATCAATGAATCCAAAGTTCGAAAATTTCATGAATCCAAATCCAACTTAGGAATGTTTTGCAGATTAAATACGGTATATTTTTTTTAGGAATGTTTTGCGGTTTAATTACGGTATATTTGTTTCTAAGGAATGTTTTGCAGATTAAATACGGTATATTTGTTTCTCATAATAGTATGTCTTTGTGTAAAAGTTTCTAAAACAAAACTATTTTGCAAAACTTATTTTGGTAACGGGTAAAAAAGTTTGCAAATCAGTTTTGGTGATGGGTCAGGTTCGACATTTTTCTATACACATTTTGTCTTCACGAAAGCATATGCCTTTCTATCTATCGTTTACAACTCAGTTACTTTATTATTATCCATGACAAAAATAAACGAAGACGATGAAGCAACAGGGAAAGTATGAATCTTTTTTAAAAGAAAAGGACAATTTCTAATTAATCAAATTTTTTTTCAATTTTCTTTTTCTTATATGATAAAACTTTATCTCTGGTAAAGCTGATTACTGACAAGAAGCAGTTAGGAGACCGTCTGATTCCACCTAAATAATTTAATAACCGTGAACTATATATTCTTACAATTGTAACAACTACAACATACTTTGTATTTTGTAATCTAACAGAACAGAATAATGTTGTTTCCATTTGAATAAAAAAAGTGGCAAACTTCCTAATTTTGACGAAATATCTACAATAAGGTTGTATGAAACAACACAGGTCTTGGTCTTAACACACACACACACACACACACACACACACACACCTTTTCACTTGCACATAATGTACATGGAATACTCATGAAACATTTTTCGAAGTCTTCGTCTACAACGTCACAACCTAATATACATCGTTTTAGTAGAATTTTATTAATACCATAATGCGTTTTTTTCAATTCATTTTATGTAATCGTAATAATCTTTCCCTTGCATTTTCAATTTTAGGTGGAGGTCGGAGTTCAAGTTCTCTAGATTTATATTGAAGTTCTTGTAATCTATAATCGATTTCATACAAGGTACGCTGGTTCTTCCGGACGTAATATTGGTCTCTTGCATTCTGGGATAGCATGTCTCTAATTGCAAGCTCTTCCTGTTTCAACATAGTTAACGTTCGTTCCGCCTGATTTCGTTGCTCGTCAAAAGTCACGTGAAGTCCGTGTATCTGCCTTGGCACTGTTTGTCCTAAATAATAAACCTCGTCCCTATGAATGGAAGATCTGTCCAAAATCGCACTTCTTTGACGAACTAGCGGACGTCGAGAAATATCTTCCAAATCCTCCAAGAATCTGTCTCGAGAGTAGACATCAAAATCATCCAAACGTCGAAATTTTATCTTGTCTCTAAATAATGTATCACCTAGGGGTGTGTCTAGAACGGCTTCCGCGATCCAGTTGTTATTAATATCTTTTAGCAGTTTTAGAAATTTTTGAAATGTCCGTATATCACATTTCTTCAAAGCATTCATCAAGGTGTCAAGCTGATACTGAGTAGGTTGTTTCTGAAAATAAATATACACACTGAGTAATTTAGAAAATTATAACATGGGGCACATGGCAAAAGTGCTGGCTTATTTATTCATATCTGTAACGTCTTATGTGGATTTCAGTGACTATGGTATGAACTTGATCGTCATTTCAAAAATATGATGAAGGATGTGATTTTAAAAATCAATTTAGCAGAACTTTCATCATATCCGGTTTCATTGGAGTTGCTCATCTAGTCAGTTATCAAAAAGTCTTCAGTATAGAACTAAATGCCCTCACTGCATGTGACTAATGTCATATGATTAATCTGATAAATACTAGCAACACGTGCTCAGTTTTGTTTATTTTTCACCTTTTTTGCAAGTGTTGTAGTAACAACCCTCTACACCAAACTCCACTAACCCAGAGGCGACAGCAAGGTCTTGGGTTCGATTTCCAAATAAGTTATACATGAAACTTTAAAATTTTGAAAAGTTTTATCGCTTGGTGCTCGGTATTAACAGAACAGGGAATCGACTGGTTCATCTGCTGTCCGAGGATTATATTACTCGGGTTGTGGTTTTCATGTTTGTGTCGTACTGACTCGGTGAGCTAGCACGTTAAAACGTCTGAGTGTTGGAACAAGACAAACACTAAAACACACTCGCACATCTCCGGCATATAGGAGGTTGTTTCAAGATTGATCTAAAGAGACTAATAAATATGCTATCGTCGCAAATAGCTGAAAATTTGCTGACGCGACGTTGTAAACATTCCTACCAACCAGCGAAATAGTATAAGCCGATCGCATTTGGATCACAGCGCCTGTTAATAGCTTCCAGCCATATCCGCGCAGATCGCAGTATGAACAATTTTGAAAGTTAGCGTTTTGAAGGTCGGTAGAAATTTCTTATTTCTTTTACCATCCAAGAACTTTCAGTATCGTAATATGTGACAAAATCTTGACCTGAGACATAAAATGCCATAACTTTACCCCGCATTTCAAAAGTCTTGAGTTTTATCATAACCACTTAACCGAATTTGTGCTTATCACACACACACACACACACACACACACACACACACACACACACACACATATATATATATATATATATATATATATATATATATATATATATATATATATATATTCTTTGGTACCTAGCTATATATTTTCACAATTTTTCAATATCTAACAATACAAAATCCGATGTTTTTGATTTATTTTAGCAATTAAACTACAAAATAGTTTACCTATATGGTAGAAATTTAATTTAATATGATTTTCTTTGTAAAAGCATATATACATACCACTGATTGTGAACGTTAAGTGGACTGTGTTTGAAGTTACTTTTATAGACTTACTTTAAATATGTGGTATTTAATTTGTTCTCTTTTCTTAAATAAACACTCAATTTTTTATTTAGGCCACTTGAGAAATAATTTAGTTATTTAATTTGTAAATTAATGATATAAAGGAAAGTAGTTTAAAAATAATAATAATAATAAAAATATCTTGGCTACAGCCAGGTCAACCAAGAACATATCACAACAAAACATAGCAAGAGAAAAGAAGAAGCCTGGTGAACGTTGTGGAGTGTCACAAAAAAACAACGACCAGTTGAATAAAAAATGCGTCACAACGGCATTAACTATGTACGTTAAGATTGTTACAAAATCAGGTTTTACGCCCAAACGAAGATTAAATTTTACATATGATAAGGCGGTTCGTTTTAGAATATGAAGGAATCCGGATTGCTCGGAGAAAATAATCGATTTTTGGCAAGCAAACTGATACAAGGGTTTTCCAAATATGAAATTCGAACCAAGAACGACGAAAGACGATGTGATCTGAAAACCGTGCTAGACAACTCGGCCACCCCGACCCAACCTTGGACGGACACTAGATAAAATGGTAAAATTGTATACAGTGATAAACCTTTATGATTAATTTGTAGTACAGTCCATTACATTCATAACTTTCAAAATATTCACAAATACTTACATTTATATACGCATTTCAACATGTAAACAAAACTTCACGTGCGAGTTTGGGTAAAAAAATATTGTAAAGGAGGAAATATTTATTCCAGCACCAGCATCGAGGATCGATTTTGAAAATAAGACTTCAAATTTCTTTGTATCTGTAAAATTCACTAAATTTCAATTAATACATAGACGTATTTTAAAAGTGGGATCATTCGGAAAGTCCAATGATTGAATTTACACGTACCATCATCAGTTCTTTTGTGACTTCCGTTTTACACCAATGAATCGAACCTTTTTTACTTCCGTTATAAATAATTAGTACCTTAATACTTATAAAGTTATGACAGCAAACCTAAGCTATTAAATCTTCTAGTTGCTATAAACTTACCATCATTAAATTTTTAGAAACCTCTGTTATAATTCCATAATCGTGTAATTTATCGATTACTGTTTTAGACAAAACTAAATGTCGACGAAGATATCCTTCCCTCTTCTCCATTATCGAACTGATTATACTTCCATCCATTGTCGAAACTTTTTTGTCCAAAATACTATCCGGTATAATGTTTTAAAAAAATGTTAAATTTTTACCAAAATCTCTTAATTAATTAGTTAAAAAATTAAGATTAACCTTCCAAATTGATACGCCATTTTTTTGACATTTTTTCTCACGACTTAAAAAATAGTCCAGTGTATATTTACTTACAATGGAGGCACCCCCTCTATTGAGGTTCATATATCTATTGAATATATAATGAACAATTAAGTGTATAGAATTACCTTCACCGGTATTCGTTTATATATACCATATCCTACCATGGATGATTTGAAATCAAATTTAACGACACCGTTATTTATTGAATTTGTTAAGGTAAACACAGGTAAGAATAGATCATGCAAATATCGATCTTCACAGGTAAAATTTGTCAAAATTTAATATCACTTTGTGAAGTTTACGCTCACTGCATTTTTTAAATATTATTTAAGTTTTCTAAACGTTAATACCATTAAGAAATCATGTAATATAAAAATTCGACATTTTATGATTTATAAATCTTCACCTCAGTGTTAAACCCTGGGTTTAATTGGGTTCAGAAAAATATTATTAAAAAAACAATAAATTCTTTAAAAAATTCAATTTTTTAAACACTGTTCCTGTGAGGTAGGTTCATCAATTCCTCTTCAAACAAAAATAAATTTCTTATTACCGACGGAGTGGTTTAAAGCGCATGCACTGTCTCACTCAAGTAGATCCTAGTGTGAGAAAGTTTGTCGGTTGGCTTGTTCGAAGGTAGTTTTTTACGGGAACTTCTCTCCACCAACTCAGAACCGACTGTCTTAATATAAGTGAAATTCTAGATCGCTAGTAAAACACTATTACTCAACTAAAACTAAGCTTCTTGTTACTTAGAGTGTTCTTTTAGGTCCCAATCAAAATTCTTTTGCTTATATCTAGGTTGTCAGTTTTGGGATGTTGAGGAAAGCGGAGTGCCTGAAGATAACTACTGACTTATTGCAAGCGAGCTAAAACGTTTTTGACACTACAATCTGTCCAAGTGGGATAAAAAAAAACTTAGAATGTTAGAGTGGTCTGAGACTCTCCGCTGAAGTCCTAACATGATTCCCCGTTGAGGTCCGAGATTCCAGCCACACTATATGACGAATCAAAGCAATAATATATTCAAAATGATATTCAAAAGTAAAAAAAATATTACATATTATAGAAGTTAGAGGTAATCTAATAAAGTGACTGAGTTAACCGGGTTAGCAAAACATTGGAATTTAACAATTAATAAATCTCGTGATTTTAACAACGATTTCCAGTTTTGAAAAATAACAATTTCAACAATAACAACTATTTATTTTCATTTTCTATTTATTTATGTTATTATGTTTATATTCACTCATGTATTTATTTATTTTATTTTATTTATTTATTTACTTATTTATTTTAATTTATATTCACTCATGTATTTATTTCATTTTATTTCATGATTTATTGTTTTATTTATTTATATATTTTTGCGAATCTTAAACAATAAATAGCTGTTACTGAATACCGATGGCGTGAATGATTGATATAAACATTTTAAGGATTATGCAAAGTCATATTTGACCTTATAGATAAGTCAATAAATCAGTCTAAATCTGATACACGTTTGTTTAAGTTATGAATTTAAAATCCTTTATTAACGAGGAGAGTTTATGGCCGGTATCTATGGAAAAGACTACTCCTGTCATATACCACTTTTTGAATTTAATATAAAAATACATAAAAAAGTGGTATATGACAATACTTATTGAATGTATTTTTATGATTAAATTCAAAAAGTGGTATGACACTTTGGTAGCTCAGCTGGTAGAGTGCTCGCTTCGTATGTAGGAGTTCTGGGTTCGAACCCCAGCCGGGTAATGGCTGTTTTTAGCCAAACATTCGGCATTTAGAAATGAAAGTCGCTAAGTCTTTCGTAGGAGACATGAAAAACCGATGCCCCATGTCACGGCATGCGTGTCTTGTTAAAGAACCCTACATGCACATTGTCCTAAGAGCACTGCAGATTCAAAATTTCTGGCAAGTTCACCTATAGCTGGTGACGTCTCGATATAAGACTGAGACGTAAAACTCCAGTCAATCAATCAATCAATCTCTATGAAAAAGGTGCTTAAAGTATATGAACATATTAAATCGTTCAGTATAGCGAGCGGCAAAACCGTTTCCTAAGGGGTCAAAAATGCAACTCCTTTCAACCCAAAGTGCAAAAGATGTATGCTCACCTACCAATTCCATTGTTGTAAAACATTTTTGAATAGATAGCGACAAATAAGTTGTCTAAATACCAACAATGCGATGACATTTAACCCAAGTGCAATAGATGCTTTTTTTCTGACCCAAATCAGATCATTTTGATTATGTAGCAGCAAACCTGTTTTAGGGTATCAATAATGTCACTTATGTGATAACTTTTAACCCAATGATATATGACTTAACCCAACCAGTTTAATGGTGTAGATTTTGCAAGCGGCAAATCTGTGTTGTTTAAGTAAACAACAATGTTATGACTTCAACCCTAAATACAAAAGCTGTTTTTGTTATTTCCATTAAATTGCATTTGTGTGAAATTATTCTTAATAGTAAGCAGCAATTCTTTTACTTTTGAAGTGATTTATATGTTGACTTTTACCCAAAGTGCCTTAATAATTTTGTTGGACCTCATACATTTTATTGCTTTTAGAAACATCAGGTTTTTCTTTTCTTGATGTCAAACAAAAGTAAATGAATGATTTTTTTGCAATCTTTGTTTGTGTTATTTTACACCATTCTGCAGACACGTAAATAGCAGAGTGAGTGAGTTTTTGTTTAAAGCCGCATCAGCATTATTGAAGCTATTCGCGGCTAGCGTGAATAGTTCATACTTAATACTAAATAGTTATTATCAATACGAGTTGCTTCCCTTTAACAAAGTTATGAGCAATCAAATTTCTATTAATATAGTGGAATATAAAATCGTGGTTATCAGTACTGTCGTATTCAACGATGTTTTTTTTTTTTTTTACTTTATATATAGAATGAGGACAAGAGTGTTTTAAACGCTCAAAACAGCAAATAAAAACAGAATGCAACAAAAATTTAACTTAAAGCAAAATTTATTACGATGTTGTTGATTGGATAAACGGCGTTTTACGCCAGATCCAAGATCAGTTTTCGTAAATTAAGACGAGCAGTACTTTGGCGTTGTGATTCGATTTTGAACTCTTGGTCAACAAGGCCCATGCGATGATGTTGAGCCATGATGCTTAGTCAGTGAGAAACTTGATTGTTTTGGCTTACAATAACTGTGTGCTATTCAGTTGCAACTCTCTATCTTTTATTCTATGTACACATTTGTTGAAAAGTTTGCAATCTTAATCTCATGACTATCTCATTTATATTGAGACATTACCAGGCTATATATAGTCGGTGCCCGTTAGACAATATGTAACTACTTCTTAAGACAAATATAACAAGGTTAGTAAGATCAAATGATATTTTGTCTGTTTTATTATTTAGTATGTACGTCAGAGATGTCAGAACATAAAAAAACTAGATTAATATCTCCAATAAAATAAGAAATAATACAAAGCTTTTTGGAAACAAAATTGTTTGGGCATTGCTTTGTCTTTCACGATCTGTTTTGTTTTACCATTCATAAGCAAAATAGCGTATATGCGTTACATATTGATATGTGTTCCTTAATAAGACATGCTAACTATAAACTTCAGTTTGATGGTTAAAATGAAACGGTGCATAAAGAATCGCCTTCACACTGACTAAATCTTGCTGTTGCTGCTGCTTCTGTGCTTTGTCAGAATAAGACAGAACAAACGTTTATGACATAAAAACAAGACAAGAAATGACAACAATATTTTGGGACCACGCATTGATAATCGCTAACTATAGACAGGCACAAAAATTATTTTTGGTGTTTTAATAAACTAAAATATTATTAAAGGGACATTCAAATAAGACAAAGCCAACTTCATGGTAAGTCGAATTCAAATTAGAGATTTTCATTAAAGTTTTAACGCAAGTGCTAATAGAAACGATATACTAACAAGAAACCACCTTAATGTAAATTAAATATTTATTGAAATAAGAAATAGACAATATATAACAATATTTTTTTTTAAATTTAAAAATAGAAATTATAAAATGTATTAACAAAATTATATGCTGCTGTATATATAAATATGCACAACAGAACAATCTTTGCCTAACAGATCTTCTACCAGAATTAAAGCTATTTAAAAAGTGTTATCTTGTAGTAGCATAAACTGAACTACATGTCTCTCTCAAAACTACTCTCTCTCTCTCTCTCTCTCTCTCTCTCTCTCTCTCTCTCTCTCTCTCTCTCTCAACTATTACAAACAAAAAACTTAGTTATTATAAACAACTACAAGAATATTTCTCGACAAATATTTTTTTCTTCACAAAAAGGCACCAATATATTTTTGAAACTCTCTTTCTCTCTCTCTACTACGTGCCAAGATATGTCTTACTCTACCATTTATGATTACACAAGGCACCAAGTTATTAAAGTTGTCTTCTATTATATATTTTCATTATAATAAGGTTATTAAATATCCATCTGGTACAGAAATGCCATGTTAATGAGTATTATAAGATCTTGGAAGGACTACGGGGGGTTACTTTCGAAAAATATACGTAAAGATCTAATAGTTCTAGCTACGTTTCTGTACGTTCGACAAATTCTCGTTTAACCTGAGATATCCACGTTTCCAGGTTTTGTTATCTAAAGAAGATAATAACGGTCATTAACGTGATTTAACCGGCTTATTCTTGTACGTGCATTTTCTGCCTGGACAGCTGGACGAACTTCCAATTCCCTTGCTCTAAGCTGAAGGTCACGCATTTTGTAGTCAAGGTCAATTAAAGCGCGTTCGCTTTCTCTGACACAATATTGTTCCCTATTATTCTGCGCAAGAAGATCTTTTATTGCGTATTCCTCTGTTTTAAGGGCAACCATAGCCTTGTCAGTGTCATACCGGGTGGGTATTAAAGGAGCAGGCAGAGTTGCAGACGACACATAAGGTAGTGTTGTCCTCGTTGGTGTAGGAGTGTACAAGACGGGTGACGTGTCTGTCCAGCAGACCTTTGGAGGTAGACCAGCGCTAAGGACTCTTGGTGGTGGTGGATGTGGTATCCGATCGTAAGTGGGTCTGTATTTATAGGTGTAGGGATCTGTATCTAGATATCGATTTCTGTAGAGGCTTTCGGTGAATGGAATGTCCAGTAAAGCATCCGCACACAATTTATTATGTGTTTCTCTTAAAACTGCTAAAAATCTTTGAAATGTTAGATAGTCCGATTTTCTGAGAATTTCCAGCAATATATCCTGCTGAACCATGCTTGACTGGCCCTGAAATAGATTGAAAATATTAAAAATCTTTAGAATTTACTATGATAAGCATGTGCATTTTGTAGTGTTGGGTTGAGTAATGTTGTTTACATCTCATGCAAGATGCTTTTATTTATATCAAGTCTGGTATTGTGAAACAAACCGAAGTATCCGGAGAAAACCACTTCGGTAAGCGAACCGACATACTTTTTTAAAGAGGACATTTACAAGAAATCGGAAGACGCAGAGAGTTCACCTTTCTCATACATATATTTATCTTTCACTTATTCTCGATCCCTTTCTTTGTTCAGTACGTTTTCAGCTTTTCAGCTGTGGCGACATTTAGAATGCCAGACGTTATATCGCAGATAAACCTTGTATACCACTTAGTCTTATATATTGATAGTACCTAGCCAACCATTTAAGTTCGGAGACACGGAAAACCCTTTTCTTACTTGAGGAAGACGAAGGTCGGACCAACAGTAAGAAGCTTTCGGTTTAAAGGTTACAACCTAAACCATTCAACCACCGCGGTCCATGGTCAGTATTTAAAATGTCTTACCGACTATCATCTACACAAAAAAAAAATAAAAAATTCGTCCAGTAATTCTGAATTTATTTTTTATAGTAACGTTCATGGACTGAACCTTTTCAAAAGGTAAAAACTTCTATATTTATATGTAATACATGCATATACAAATGACAAACATATATACTAGTATATATATATATATATATATATATATATATACAATTTTTTAATATTCCAAGTTTCTAATCCGAATAGAAACCTCGCAGATAATTAACGTATCAAAAAAATGAACTACAAATTTCGAGTGGATTGGAAGAAAATTTAATTTGGAGAAAATTTGGTATCAACAAAAAAAAATTTGATAAAAAATCTCACTAAATTGACTTACAGATTTTCAAAGTGAAAGTATACGTGACACATGACATCAAGTATTTTAACCTTGTGTCAAATAATACTATTTACAACTAAAGGTGGATTTATCTTATATATATATATATATATATATATATATATATATATATATATATATATATATATATATATATATATAACCAAAAGGTATATGCAATAGAATAGAGGTAAAAAATGTATTAAAGTTTGTATTGAAAATTAACAACCGGATCAGTGAGTAAAGGTGAAGATAAATGGGTTTTTGTAACATGTTTTTCAAGACCTTTAGTGTTTTTAGCGACGCTAAATCGAGCTCGATAAATAAAGAATACATATATATATTCCACATATATCTCCAAATTATATATATATATATATATATATATATATATATATATATATATATATATATATATATATATATATGTGGAGCAACTCATATATATATAATGTGGATTTAACAGCCAACATATATGCTGTATATAATAGACTAAAATTATCTTTATTTCGATAACGTAAAATCAATTACTTATATACTTCAAGTATTTCCAATTAAATACACATGTTCCTTATAGTCAATAATGTTTGGACATAAAGCAGTGTATGTACGCTTTTGTTTCTTCCATTATATTATATACAATTTCTTTTGAAGAAATAATATGAATAATCCTTATTTGTTTTACACAAGGGTATTTATTTTTCAAAGCCGGTTTTTAAAATAATAGCTCTGTGTGTGTGTGTGTGTGTGTGTGTGTGTGTGTGTGTGTGTGTGTGTGGAGGTATAGCAACTCGTAACTGACAGGTTGGAAATGAACCATTTTATTCTACATGGATGTCATTAGCTTTGCTAACATGTACTTATATATCATAATTAAGTACCTACTATAGGTAGCTATACTCCAGCCTACTTCCCCTACCTCAATTTTTTGTCTGTCATTTTTTTTTTAATTTTAATACAAAACAATTACAAAAAAGTAGAAATCAATATGATCTACAACTGTACTGTCAATGTTTATTCAGTTGCCATGGTAATACATACTTCGATACTTACCGTCATGATTTGTCGCGTAGTTTCAGTAATAATGCCATTTTCCTGCAATCTATTAAGAAGAGCGGGGGTAATTAACAAATTCCGACGTAAAAATCCTTCTTTTCTGTCCAGCACTGAGCGAAATGTCACCAAATCCATGTTGAATAAAAATTTTAAATGCCTGCAAAATGGCTGCCCTCGTTAAAAATTCTTATTGGACAAAATAAAACTGAATGGTTTATGGCTAATACGGAGATACGAGTTCCGATGTGTTCTGTGTGATTGTAATAACAATGATCAATATTGAACTGTCATTAGTTCCGTGTGTTTGACTGACGGTGTAGGGATTTCCAGGTAGATTTGCTCAAATATACATTATTTAAATCATAAATATATATATTCTGTATATTTACCTTTAAAATAAAAAGTTTTATTGATAATTTATCAAAATTAGACCTTAAATAATTTATAGTTATTAATCAATATTACATCGAGAGGTTTTATTTTGAATCGCGCAGGTATACACCTGATATACAGTTATGTGACACTTGGCAACCAAACACGTTACGGTGTTTGATTCCTTTTGTGTGTTAAGTATATTCAATATTTAACTCTAAACACGCTTGTTTATTTTTATTCAGCGAAACATTATCCTCGTGTGTACTTACACAAAAATAAGTAATGATCGACCTTAGAACGTTTAAATAGGGTCAAAATATTATATCAAATCGATAATGGGATTATATTAATCAATTCTAAAAAGAAATGACAAAATTTCCCCAGAGACCGCTTTTAAGTTTATAATTTTCCAAAATTTGATTGAGTAATCAGCGCTATGTACAAATGAAGTGATCAATTTTTATTTCTTTTTCCTGCAGTGAATAACTAGTATACGTATGCTAAATATACAGAAAAGGCAGCAGTATACTAGTATGCGTAAATGTACACAAACAAAACAAAGATGACAGTACATGTACATTTTCAATCTTTTTGCTTTATGCTGCTCAACTTGGAAAAAAGCTAGAAATCGACAAGTCGCTGAAAGGATTTACATGCGCATACCCGCAAAGATGGTTTTTTTCGACAAAAAAAAAAAAAAAATAAAAAAAAAAAAAGGAAAAAAAAAAAGAGAGAGAGAGAGAGAGAGAGATATTTTAAATTTTGTCTTATGATGTATAAAAGATATAGTCAGTTAGGATGATAAAACTTTTATTGGACACCCGCTACAATACGGTGGCACAGAGGTGACATGAAATATATTTTTAATATTACGTGCGCACGTATTACCTTTTACGTGCGCACGTATAACCTATTACGTGCGCACGTAGTAACCAATACGTGCGCACGTATTACCTTTTACGTGCGCACGTATTACCTATTACGTGCGCACATATTACCTTTTACCTGCGCACGTATTACCTTTTACGTGCGCACGTATTAACCTATACGTGCGCACGTAATAGCTAGGCCAATAGAAAGCTTTGAAACAAACAGATTGATTATCCGAATTTCTAGGATCTCTTTCTACATATTTCATTATTATGGAGCCATTATTGGCAGATTTGTTTCATAAAGGATTGAAGTATTGGCAAATTCAGTATATTTTAAAAATTGATTTAATTTTTCCATAAGCTTGAGACATTTAAAGAGACTCTTGAAAGACCTTGGATTACAACGCAGAAATTTCTCGGATATCGACACTGTTATTACTTTTATACAAAATGAATTGAATGAATCTGGGCAATTACATGGCTACAGAATGATGTCGCAAAGATGCCGAGAGAATGGCTTGAGTGTGCGTTTAAATGATGTTCGGGTAATACTTCGTAATTTAGATCCAGGAGGTGTTTTCCTGAGAACATCTAGGTGTCTACGTAGGCGAGCCTACTTTGCTTCAGGTCCAAACTTTATATATCACATAGACGGTTATGACAAACTTAAACCTTTTGGTATTTGTATAAGCGGATGCATTTGTGGATTTTCGAGAAAAACGATTTGGCTGAATGCTTATAATACTAATAACAATCCACGAATAATTGGTGGCTATTATTTAGAAGCAGTGAAACAATACGGTGGATGTCCTCGATTCGTACGTGCTGATTATGGGACCGAAAACGGGCATGTCAAAAACTTTCAAACGTTCTTTATGAGGCATTTGCAGGGTGGCGAAAGGTCTTACATGGATGGAACAAGTAGTGCAAATCAGAGAATTGAAAGATGGTGGAGTTATCTTCGACAACAGCATCTGCACATTTGGATCGAGGCATTTTGAGAACTCCTAGATAATGGAAACTTCAGTGGCAATTTTATTGATAAAAATTTAATTCAGTTTTGCTTCACTGCTATTATCCAGGTAATTTCTTTGAAATCAGTAATTCGATCAAAGTCACCCTTTACGGTAGCGGGCGGAATAGGAAAGTTTATCCGGCATAGTCCTGATGAGTCAATGTTACTTATTCAACCTTCGAATATATTCCATTTTATGACAACCAGCTAAAGGATAAATATCACATGAAACAATTGTATAAGCGATTGACAAAACCGGTTTTTACGGAACGTATGCTTCCAAAGCATCAACTTAAGCACATCTCATTATAAAACATGGTGTGTTATGACATGTGTTTACTTTGATGCTTTTGTACCGAGGCACTGGGGGTTAGTATAGTTTGTTGTGACATTTTTCTCTTGAGATATTAACAATTGCTTATGTAATTGTTAATTGTGATAAAAATGTTTTAGTTGGATGTAATACAAATTGAACTGAAATCTATAGTATATCCGAAGGTGGAATAAGTAACAGTTTTTATTCAATGTTGAACGTTGTAATATTGAATAAGTAACGTACTTTAGACATGGAGGGAGACCAGTAAGTTCTTAATTACAAACTTTATCATGTCCACTACATTACATTTTTCTCTGAAATTGCAGCTTTAGATTATATCGAAAGTTAATCATTACGTTTTATTTGTTTTGTATCGATGACAATTAACATTTTTTGTACGTTTTTTGTTAGTGTTTTATCGGAACACCCGTGCGAAACCGTTATAGACTTGAGACTTAGCAAGTCGTATTTAAATTTCTACACTTCCTGTCTTTCGCTTACGACATCCTGGCTGGGGCGTAAACAGAATTTAATCAACCTTTGTCTAAATATTTAATAAAACCTGGCATGTGTTTGGAATCTTCTATAATATTTATTTCAGAATGAACTTGATCTTTCCATTCGAATGTGGAACAATCACAACATCAGGTGTTCTTCAAATCCCAGAGTTCCACACGGTCGTCCAAATAATATGTACAACTTTCCGACACTATGGAATACAGACAACAAAATAACAGAGGTGACAGACGATGACTGGAGGGCCTGTTCAACTGAGGCGGAATTTCGAAGCCTAATTCCATGTGACGTGGATCTGTATGAAGTTTGTTTGGAAATTATGAAGGAACATAGCCAGCTAGTACATTTCGGGAAGCCACTGATTTATATATTTTCCTGAGAGGAGAAATAATGTCACTTCTTTGATTTTTATTTTTATTCTATTAAATATATACGGAAAATCAATTGCATTACATTTATATACCAGTTGTAATTTTTCAACACTAGACGGCCGTTTCGGAATACAATTACTCATCAGTAGTGCTTGGACCCAAAATAATGAAACCTTAATATTAATAAGAATTTGATAAATATCATCTAAAGGGCCAAAACTTATAAAATCAAGTCCAGCTAAGGTAATACTTTGCCTGAGTGAGTAAACCTTAGGAGGAATTTCATAATTTTATAGCGGAAAATTTTGAACACGGTATATTTCTGACAATAAATTAAGTATTGGCTAATGCAATTGCCTATTGCATCTATGACATAATTTAGATTGATAACAAGTACAGACGCTATCTGCTAAATGTTTATTAATAACCAGTAAAAGTAAAATTCTTAAATACAGTAGTTACAATTACTAGTCAAGATGATTTAGAACACGTATTGTACATGCAGAAAAGAGATTCAATGTTGCTCACCTGAGGATGTTTTTGTTAACTGAAGAGGGGAGGGCCGGTTTATAAAAAAGCTTTAGAAGATTTAAATGTCAAGTGTCAGGGTTGACAGTAGCGGGACATATATATATATATATATATATATATATATATATATATATATATATATATATATATATATATATATCAGTACTATACAGTTACCCAATTTTATTTCAACTAGTAAGCTATGAAAGCATTATTTTTTAACACCTTAAACATGGAAATAACATGAACTTTCTGTGTGTGAAAGAATTCCTTTAAAAGTTTCGAACTGAAATGATCATGGTGACTATGATTGAAGGTCAATGTCAAATCTTTTTACAAACTTTGTATACCATTACTTAAAGTAGCTATATTTGAAATTCATTGCTTCTGGCTCTTTCTATTTCTAAAAAGTTGTGTAAATGTACACATTTTGCCATACCTTGTCATTGCAACCTCCATTCAATAGTTTTTAGTTTTTGGACGTTTTCGTTTTTGAAAATAATATTTAAGATCACTGTGACATTGAATGAAAGTTAAGGTCAATGTCCATTGTTAACATTGAAGGGCCTTGGCCCAAGCAGGATGTCGGGGATATTTCATCACAAATGGTACCATGGTTTTATGCACGCAACCATGGACGCACCAACACGCTTGATCATGATAAACATGCAAGCATACGTGGTTTTTGATCAGGTGAGCTAAGGCACAATTAAGAGTACATTTAAAGTCTCAACTACATTACGTGTTAGGTGAATAATCAGTATAGGAAAATCAAAAAAGTAACAAATATAATTTTTAAATTTAAATCAAGAGCACGCGCATTTCATGCCTTAAAAATGACAAGGTTTAACAAATGTAAGCATTTCCCTACTTGTTAATAATTGAAAAATAATAAATCTTTGATAATCTTAAATAATTAATATGAAGAAAATAAAATGGAAAAGTAACCCTAAAATCTCCAATAATAAAATTGAATTTTGAAATGACAAATTATTAACTATGTCAGATTCTTAAAATACAGCCGAAGTTGTGTGCTTTATGAACATAACAATTCCTCAACAAAATACCAGTAGTCTTAATTACACACAAAAAACTATCTAAACAAACAAACACATGTATGGATATATTTAGCAAATTAAAGGTAGGAAATTCTTACTCCAATAACAAAAACTGAAAATTCAACAAAACATATGCAATATTCAAACTTTAATGAAAAAATAAGTCACATTAAAGTAATATATTCAGCAAATCCTGCTCAAATATACAAAGTAAAAATTATACATTACACACTTGACATATGACATCCAATGATCACTGATGCAGAAAAAATGTCATACACTATAATTAGATAATCTAAAAAATTCAGACTACTTAGATCACACTGGTCCACATGGCCAGAAGAGCCATATATAATATAATATAATCTCAAAGATAAACACATGAATTTTTTAGTGTGGAGGACCAAAATATTTAAAAAAAAAAAACATTCCCAATTTTCTGATTCTTGAAACAATGAAAATTAAAAGGAAATATTTCTAAATTTCTCCTTTTGAAACTAAAAAATCGATCCTTTTTTTACGACTAAACCGTTCAGTAAAATAACGCCAGACTATGGCTTTAAAACTAGTCGGGCAATGATGAGAATAAGGAAATTTATTAATTCAACTTTATTAATTTTGATTTTGACGTATTTAGACTGTACCATTAAATTTCCGTGATTTAGCATAAATGAAACCCCCCACTCCATTTGATAGCTTTAACCATATCGTTCTTAAACAAATCTGCATCCGAGATACCGCGTAATAATTCTAAAATCATGCCGCATGTATGTGCTACGGGAAGTCTTTTCTCAGCTGCTGTCACGAAATTAATTTCAAAACTCTTGTCGAATCCCAAAGGAGGCACAGAATTAGCCCCTGTCCAGAACAACAACACATCCTGTAACGTCACTTCAGTTTCAGCTTCCTGTGAACATAAACGTTCAATATTAGTTTATTGTGTACATTTACAAAAACACATTTATGAAACTAACGAACATATTATTTATTAACTGTAAAATTTAGCTTTGAGTAACCAAATTTATAATTTAGTTTTTTATTTCATATGATATGCCCTGAAAATATACGGATTAAACGCTGTTTGATGCAAAACAAAATATTTTTCCTCGTTTAAACAGTGAGACACCTGAATTCTATGAAGTGACAGATTCTAACTAGTGCAAACAGACGATCTTTGTTCTTTGAGATACTGTTATGAGATGCTGAATACCAACAAAATCCAGCTCTAGTTTCTTATTTTTCGCACTAATATCTAAAGTTGCAACTTACTCCTGCCTATTGTTAAAATAGGGATTATGTGTTAACATGTTAAGAAAATAATGTAATAACCGTTTGGTCTGTTGTTTTTAAGATATTCAAATGGTGAAGGCAATCAATTTACACTGGAAAGTGAATGTAAATTAGAAGAAAATATAAGGAGAGGACATTCAGTAATTACTTTGAGCAAGTGGACCATTATGATGAAAAATTGTATTACCAGTACAATCCATAAGAAAAGTCTCGAAGCAATAGATTGTGTCTTTTTCTTGGATGCGGTTGTTTGACCCTTCCGCGCTAAAATTAACTTTGTATAGGCGTCTAAAAGAGTCAAAATCTAGGGTTTTGCTGTCCTGGTCAGTAAATTAAGGACAAAAACGCCTGTGGTTCTCGCAGCATCTCATCATACAGAAACCCAACTGAGTTGAGACCCTTTACAAACTGACTTATTTCAGCATGGTGTCTAAAATGAGAAAATTTCAGCATGGTGTCAGAAATGAGAAAATTATGACAAAGAAAGAAAATTTTATTACATCCATTATTATTGGTGATCTTGTCTTTTCTTATTGCTTTTTAAAAAGAAGCCTCTTCTAGACAAAAGCTTTATCCCTTTGCCTGCATTCATTTTTATCGTTGTTTCTGCATTATATAATTCCTCTTCAAAATATGATCAAGACGCCTCGGTGGCCGAGTGATCTCAAGCGCGTGCTTACGGATCACAGCGCCTCTCACCATCTAGGTTCGAATCATCCTAGTGTGAAAAATGTTGGTTAGTTTGCTGGCCGAAAGTAGGTGGTTTTCTCCGGGAACTCCGGTTTCCTACATCCTTGATAAGTAAAAAAAAAACTTGACTGGGGAGTAAAACACCATTACTCCTCTCTTTTACTCCACTCAAAATATGATAAAACGGTAACGCCTTATTTTATCTAACACTGGATTCTGGTGTTTGAATTGGTGTAGAAATGTATCTAAATAACGCACTTAGAAATATTTGAAAGCCAAATGCAAATGATATTGCCTTACGGAACGGGACTGACATTTAAAGAAACAAATCAATCAAACGTCTGCATTATACATACATTCACAACTTATTTTCGCACGACGTAACAGGCAAGACCATTTATACAAAAGAATGACTGGTGAATAATGATACAACGTTTGTTGTGGACAATATATTTTCAAATTTGTTTATGTTTTACCACGAGTTTTTTCTTTTTTACAGAAACAGCAGATATACCATGAAAAAGTGACCTATTATTAGTAACTATTGGCTATAATAATTAATAATGTTTTATTACCTATAATAAATGGCATTTTTCAGCAGGTACCTTTTTTCTCGAATTGACACTTTATAGGCTGTAGTCCTTGGTCGATAATGGTTTCAAAATGTTTGTCAATTGTCTTTTGAAAATCGTCGCTATTTGAGCATTTCAGTATCTATATAAAATAAAACATGACTCAAATATTTGTTTTTATTTTTAATCATTTAATAATTAAAAATGTAATATTTTACTAATTTTTCTTGAAAAAATCACTAAAACTATTAACCATATACCTTGGATTCAACATGCATTCCGTGATTTTACTTGCGAGATATGTTATAATGATACTATTTCAGACTTCCAACCCCCTGTCCACACTTGCAAATCATGTGATTGCATTTGAAGTTTCAAATACTTGCTTTATGTGTTCACAGGTAACAAAACTTTAAAAATTAATTTTATATCAAGGGCAGCAAATGGAAGAATTGGTTAATGGTTTCGGCCAATATTAAAATAAAAGTTAGTCTGAAGAGCTTGGCATGTCAAAAATTTTGTTACAAAGGCAGTTTCATACACACCTCATCGATGTATGTTAAGTCATCGGTACTTGGAATCTTAGAAACGTCTAGATTTTGCTGAATACATTGCTCAGTCATAAATGCATATAGAATTGTATTAATCATAGGCAGTCCTGGTCCACCATTTAATAGTATATATCCTGTCAATTTCCCACAGGTTTCATACATTTTGGTTTCAAGTTTATCGCCATCATGGATGAACACTTTATTCCCGTCAGGCCCATATAATATTGCCTCTCCAACTGCTTTAGTAAGCAACCTAAATGATAACGAAAGGCTAGTAACAATCATCGATAGAATATTTATTTTTTAGAAAAGTTATCAAAACATTTTTCATGTTTGCTTATCGATTTTCGAAATGGTGCAAATCAATATTCACACCCCAAGTATATACGCATGTCTGGATACTGATGATAGTGTTGTATCTATACCGTTAGAAACCGTTGCTTTTGATATGCTTATTTCAAATCCTGAATTCTGAAGGTAGACATTTGGCAGTGGATATCACAATGATTCGATTTGCTCTATCGAAACTTCATGTGTTGCTAACATATGTCATATAAAACTTATTTAATTTTTTAATATAAAGTACTGGAATGTTATCTAAACTGGACTAATTTCACTTACAACAAAAGAAAACTCTCTCTCTCTCTCTCTCTCTCTCTCTCTCTCTCTCTCTCTCCAGTGTTTAAAACAACCCTGCAATCCTTAAATTTTTATTTTGTCCTAGTAAGTATGGAGTAATTAAGATAAGACAATGGAAACCAGTTTATACAAGACACAGTCTTGTTCTCTGATCCATTTGCCTTGTACTTTTGGAAACTTGTCGTGTAACATTTCATTTAAAAATAAACTACCGGTTAAACTAAGCTAAAGGAAAACTCTAAAATATGTTGATAATGGTTAAAATTTCTAACCAACATTTATGAATTTACCACATAAATTCTCTTCTAGGTCCTCCCATGTCGTCACCTATTTCACCAGAGAAGACCACTCTAAATGGAGACGTCCAGCTGAAGGATTGTTTGCATACTATACGAAGTGTTGTTTGCATTAGTCGATCTCTCTGAACAATAATTGTCTGTGGATCACCCCATAGGACATTCTTTATCCAATTTTTCAAAGCATTATCGTCTGTGTTGCTACAACAACAACAAATAATAATAATAATGTGTTCAGACAATATTTCTACCCCTAGCAATGATGAACACAAGTGCATTATATACAGTGTGAAATAAGTTGGATGGGCCATCCAATATCTATAACCACACCACTCCTATGCCCGTCCAAAGTCGGCAATTTTATTAAAAAATGGTTCCCATATATGTTCGTATTTTATCTTGTCTTGTTAGCTAGGTTATTTGCATGGAATATTTCGGGCTCTGTTACTTGATACTACAATAATAAATCAACTGAACTCTTTCTGATGAACGGTTTAGATTTGTGGAAACCATAAATTGGATGAATAAATCAACTTACAACAGATACTTCCTATAGTACCGTAAATATTATTATAACAAATCAACTAAATATGAGTTTTCCTTTAAATTTGCAAAAACCATGAACCTGATGGAAAAATCCAATATTAGTAACAACGACCATCTGGAGATACCTGTAGTCTTTCAATCAATCTGTTACAAATCACTTCCAAAATAAATCAACTGACTAAGTTTAAGCTCAATCCGAGAAATGTTTTTGTAAATGCATTGAAAGCCACACACACACACACACACACACACACACACACACACACACACAGGTAGAGAGAGAGAGAGAGAGGGGGTGGTAAAAAGCAAAAGAAAGAACCGCTGAAGACCTAGAAGCCCAGATGAAACTTTTTCAAGTTTATACTTATTGATTGGTACTGATAATGCTTCATACTTTGTATATCGTACAGATTATCAAGATGGATTCAGAGAAATAAACAAAACACATTCCTTACACCTTCTATAGCACACATATATCACATCAATTTTGTTTGTGTAATTTGGATATTACAAGAGGTCGATTCAAGTTGAAAGGCCAAGGTGCCGATTTAGATCTTCTGATATTTGGTTTCATTTGGTTTTTGGTGTTATGAACTGTGACAGTTTTCAGTTCGACATTACATCACAATATTGATCATAAACATGGCAATGTTCATCCATAATATATAGATGTAAACCCTAGATTTAGCTAAATTAAAAAAGTAAATATAAAAATCATCATTGAAGGTGATGGAGCATTATAATGAAATGGAGTAAATTTTAAACTTATGAATTTTGACTTAAGCAGCATGTTTAGGATGATAAATGTTTTAAATATTACTATATCTACACTGAAAAAGTTGTGGACAGTTTAAAAGTAATATTCTTTCTTTGGAAGAATACTAAGGACAGTCAAGATATTCACTCAACCAAAAAGGGGGTCATCAGCAATACTCACCAGCCAATGTTACTATCTGACCTCTGTTCCGACATAAGCTGTTCTCCAGTTTGTTCTGTATTAAGATCAATGACCGGCTCTTCTCTGATACAATCTACACTTGAATCACTGACAATCTGTTCTCCACTGGAATCATTAAAAGGCTGTTCTATTGTAGATCCTTCGACAGATTGGTTGCTGCAGATATCGATTTCACCGACAGGCTGTTCTCTACTACAAGTGACATCTTGCTCTCTCATACAGTCCGTACTTGAAGTTTCTACAGAGGGTGTGGAAGTCAACTGTCCAGTCTAAAATTAAAGTAACTTTGTATAATAACAATTTCATTTTAGGAAGAAATCCAGATCAATGATAACAATATTGTGCAACATTGAAAACAATGTGATTATTTACTTGCAGGTTGAAAAGAATAAATGTGAATTTTCTCTATGCATCTAAGCAATTTTGAAATATAATTGTACAATCTTTCCATGATGTTAGAGAGAGAGAGAGAGAGAGAGAGAGAGAGAGAGAGAGAATAATGAAAACAAAGGTTATCTTTTTATTTTAAGTTTTAACTGTTTAAAATTAATTTAACAAAACATCTCCGAATCAATTACCGAATTAAGCCGCCTTCTGTGACGGAGAACAGGTAATTCAATGTCGGTTTCCTGACATATCTCCTAAATAAAGAAAAAAGATATTATTAAGATAATCAGAATAAATTGAAATGAATTCTATCTTAAACCAAGAAAAGGTGATGTAGACTAAGGAAATACATCTTTCCTGAATGTATAGTGAGCTAGTACCCTAAAATTCATGTCATTCAATTTTTATGTGCATTCATAGGACGTTGCAATACATGTCTACTTTGGATATTGGGTAATAAAGTTAAATGATGGCCAACTAAGCAGATCAAGAATAGTATAAACTTATACCATCAATGCTTTTGTCACATAAAACAAATGTCATCATACTTTTGTTTACGTTTGTGATTCCACAAATACTGCAGAACACACTTGAAGTTTTTTTTGCTTGTATAATATAGTTGGAAACGAAAGGAATAAGACAAAAGACAGTTTTTTACTTTCAAGGACTTTATGAGTCATATTATGGTTTTTATTGGGCATCATCATGTATAATACTTTTATACAGTGTTTAGTTTTAATATAATAACACATGCGATTTTAATACGAAGTACTGTGTTCAGATAGCAAGAGAAAAATGAAGATGTTAGTGGATCAGTTTATTACCATATATCTTCGTCTATTTGTAACGACTGTTGGTGTGCCAAGTTCTTTATCTTCTTCCGACGTCTCCTGAAATGAAGTCATTTATAGGAAGTCAGAGATCGTCTAGGAACAGAAACCATGATATATGATGATCTATCACTTTTGGTTGGTAAAAATTAAAAAATCTAACCCGAGAATTACGATTTCTTAGATAGGACAACCAAGGTTCTGTCAGAACTATCTTTACATCGAGATGTAATTTTCTTATCTTTTCCTACCATTAGTGATTGATTACAATTTCAAATTAAATAGTTAGAATGAAACAATGCCCTCTTTAAATGAAATACGTTACGTCATAAAAATGATCTCAAAATAGAACCAGAAGTTATTCAACAGCTCAAAAGTGGGCAGCTATTAGAAAGATGTTGTTCTTGGTTGACTAATGTCTTAAATCAAACAGTTAATACCCTGTTCAAAATAGCTAACACACTTAAATTGGGTCAAAACTGGTTCAAGTTAACACAGTTTCTGTGTAAGTTAATGTGAACGCGAGTAAACTGCTAAAACGTGCTAATTTCAACCGTATTGTGGTTCAGTTTGTTTCGGTTCAACTTCAACATAAAGAAGAACATAACAGTCGTTGCTACTATCTCCCTTTTGGGACATGCCGTGCTGCAAGTATACAAAACAAGAAAATTTGTATCAAGATATTTTGTGCTTTTAGCAATTTTGATTTCAATTTCAAGACAGCAACACTAAACTAGCAGATAACAGTGCTTCTTGTGGTTAGCTTCGTTTCCCTTTGGTATGGTAACGATGCTAATTGTTATCGAGGGAAATTCCCAAAATTTATATATGGGATTTGATTCAAGTGTGATCGCGAGTGAAATAAGAGTGACAAGAAGTGGGGGTAAATCAAATCGGTAGTGTTAGCAGGGAACTAGTTAACTGGTATAAGAAAAATGTTTTCACTTTAATTTATGCTTGTATATAATAAACTTCAGCCATAACGTTAACATTAGAATTTCAATAAAATTGGTTATGTTATGCACACTCTGTTTTGATTTTATCACATTCTTTTCTTACCAGTGTTGGTGAACTTCGTCCAGAATTGTCGGAAAGTTGCGTCTCCTGAAACGTATTAAATAAGTTTATTATTTCAGATTGATTACTATGCACTAATTTACCCAACATGTCGTTAAGTACCGGCATATTTAATTCATTTCATTTTTCTGAATCAAAATTCAATAACGCAAGATGTTATTTTGATCACTCAAAATAATTCAGAACTTCATATTTGCATCATAATTTGACAATGCCCTTCTGGAACCTCGCAGATGAAGGGCAAATGTCCCAAGGTTAAAACAATTGCGTTTGTCAAAGAGGGTTTTATTGTTTTATTGGTGTCTATTTCGAAAAGTAAAATCAAATATTCTTGTCCGCATATATGTAGACGTAAAATTAAAAAAAAATGGTAAGTTCGCTTTAAACGAGGAAGGAAACAAATCAGGAGCACATGTTATTCGCATGGTTAGCCCGACCGTTTCTTGATAAACACATCCAGCAATCTGTTTTGTCAATGAGAATGGTAAGCTTTTTTAACAATGTCATTTTTATTGTATACCATGTTTGAATCAGTGTGGTGTTTGACAAATTAAAAAATGACAAAAAATAGTAGATACCGTTTAGGCGAAACGTTAGTTTCAAATATAGAATTGTATTAATTAAGATTGATAGATAGTTGTGGATAGTGTGGACATAATTTCAAAATGAATACTTGCAGTATTGTAACAGGTCCTTTAAATTTTCAGAAACTACTAATGAATAAAGCCGCTTGAACAACTTTGAAAATGCCAGTGAAAATAAGATAATAAAAGAGAAAAATAATTCCATTTGTTTTAATACATAAGACAGATCTTACTAAGACACGTCTGCAATTAAAATTTGAACAATTCTAGCAATTCCATTGTATGGAATAAGATAGAATCTTTATCGTGAAACGAACGGAATTTGACCACGCCCACTGTTATTGATGACGCAACTACTCTATATTGTTGGCTGTCATCATGGACGTAATAGATACATGTACGTCATTTAACGTTTTTCGCAACGCAAATTCATACACAATGTGCACAGCGTCCATTCTAATTAGTTCTGATTAAAGTGAATCAAAGCGTTATTAATAGCATATGAATTAAATAATTTTTGTAAGTAACAACAAAGCATATATGTCACAATAAAAACGAAGATTCAATAAAACCGACATTACCAGTGACTATGACTTCTTCTAGTAATATGTACATTATATACACTATTGCAATAAACAAACGCCTCATGGAAATAAATTGTTTTATTCAGATGTTAGACGAGCAACATTGGTCAGACAGATACAAAACAGAAAGTCTACAAGATAAACAGAAACATAAAATGTTGGACATTTAGATAGATGGATACACAGACAGACAAACCGATGGCTTTAATGACTAAAATTTACTTAGATAATAAATTGATAAGGATAGGTCTTTATAGCAATTACCTGCTCGATGGTCTTCTTTTTAGTATAAAGGTATACTCGAAGTATCTTTAATTTAGACTCATCGTATAATTCTGTAATGTTTTTATCAAGATTTAGTTCCGTGCCCTGGAAATCTTTCAGCTGTATGTCGAAATCACACAAAGTACCTCTCTTAGATTTTCCTAGCGGAAAAAATGTCTTTCTGGCATGATTAAGTAATTCAGATAGTTGGAGTGACTTTTCTACACGGAGATGGCGGACACCACAACCGAATTTCTGTCGAACTTGTTTAAAATCCCTAGACCCAATGTGGTAATCCATCCAACCAAGTTCAATTCGTCTCGTAGTTTTTTTAGCAGAAGTATTTCCAGACTTAAATTTACCACCATGACTTTTCCAGTTAGCCCTAAGTTCTTTCAGAGCGTTTCCATAGTTGTTGCTACTTGACTGTCCAGTTGGGGATCTTGTTCTACAGAATGCTGTTGCTGCTAGCCTATCACCATATGCCGGTAAATACGTTTTTAGTGTATCATCGTCCATCATCAGAAGAACGTTGCAGTCAATCTAAAAGTTTAAAAAGCAATTGAATATTAAACAATTAAACAAGTTATCGCTAATTTACAACTTTTTGGTTACATTTAAGAGTTTTTATATCTTTTTGCTGTCATGTGCTATTTTAAATTCAAAAATCTACATTACAGTGCTGAAAAACGGCGTTCATTGTCACAGAGAGTAGCATATAAAACTAGAGTTTGTCACGAAAGTGACTATATCTCCCGCCACCTGTTTCGGTCGAAGGCTTGTTAATCAAGAAACAGAACAGAGAATGGTTACTTGTTAATCAAGTAACAGAACAGAGAGCGCACACTTTTTAACCAAGTAACAGAACAGAGAGCACTTCTTGTTAACTGAGTAACAGAGCAGAGAGCAATTGTTAATCAAGTAACAGAACAGGTTAACCAAGTAACAGAACAGAGAGCAAGTACTTGTTAACAAGTAACAGAACAGAGAGCACATACTTTTTAACCAAGTAACAGAACAGAGAACACTTACTTGTTTATCAAGAAACAGAACAGAGAGTGGTTACTTGTTAATCAAGTAACAGAACAGAGAGCACACACTTTTTAACCAAGTAACAGAACAGAGAGCACTTTTTGTTAACTGAGTAACAGAGCAGACAGCAATTGTTTATCAAGTAAAAGAACATGTTAATCAAGTAATAGAACAGAGGGCAATTACTTGTTAATCAAGTAACAGAACAGAGAGCACTTGTTAACCAAGTAACAGAACAGAGAGCGGTTACTTGTTAACCAAGTAACATAACAGAGAGCACAAACTTTTTAACCAAGGAACAGAACAGAGAACACTTAATTGTTAATCAAGTAACAGAACAGAGAGCACTTCTTGTTAACTGATTAACAGAGCAGAGAGCAATTGTTAATCAAGTAACAGAACAGGTTAATCAAGTAACAGAACAGAGAGCACATACTTTTTAACCAAGTAACAGAACAGAGAACACTTACTTGTTAATCAAGTAAAAGACCAGAGAGCACTTGGTTGTTAATCAAGTAACAGAACAGAGAGCACTTACTTATTAATCAAGTAAAAAATAAGTATCGTTGGTAATTATTTGTTATGATCATTTAGGTTTGTTGTGCATAATTTCTTCCATAAATGGCTGATACTGAAGATAATTGTATGAATGTAAGTAAATAAATTTGCATTGGGTCTTATTGGGGTCGCCACTGAAACTGATAACATTGTCTGTATGTTTCATCATGTTACATTTCACAATGAATTGTTATATCTAGTTTAAATGAGTTAATAAAAATTGTTTAATTGTTATCCCGAAAAAATGAAATGACTGAAATGAAATGACTTAGATGGATAAGTAGTAAAGATTACAGACTATAAATGTCTATATTTACCAGTTAGTGTGACTATTACATTGTATCTGGAATTCATATTCATTTTTTTGGGGGGGTTAATATTTTGTCTTAACACAGGTAAAGTTTACATTGTCACTTTACAGAGACAACCAGATCAATGTTAAAATTTTAATTTAAAGAGTAGAAAACTCATTATCTAATAATCACAGCAACACACACACAGAGAGAGAGAGAGAGAGAGAGAGAGAGAGAGGAGAGAGAGAGAGAGAGAGAGAGAGAGAGACCAAAACGCCAACAGCCCATGAATAAACATACCTTTTCTTCGACAAATTTCGTCTCATCAATTCCCCTATCTTTTAAAAAACTAATAAGGTCTGACTGGTCCATTGTAGTAGGTTTTATCAAAATAATCTCACGCTGTCTTTATATTTCCTGTGGTGCTGATTATAAACAGGCAAACATTGTTTTGTTTCAAAGCTTTTCATTGGCCGAGCTATCACGTGCGTACGTAATAGGTTACTACGTGCGCACGTAATAGGTTAATACGTGCGCACGTAAAGGGTTATACGTGCGCACGTAAAAGGTTAATACGTGCGCACGTATTGGTTACTACGTGTGCACGTAAGAGGTATAACGTGCGCACGTAATAGGTATTACGTGCGCACGTAATAGGAAAAATATATTTCATGTCACCTCTGTGCCACCATACTACAAGACTTGTTGTAAATGTTAGATCGACTGACCGATCAAACTGGAATCTTTTCTTTTTTTTTCACATAAAATTCTTTACAATCACTTCATGATTAATTATAAATTGTAACAATGTTAAATATATATATATATATATATATATATATATATATATATATATATATATATATATATATATATATATATATATACTTCATTTATTTTTATTTATTTACTCAATTATTAATATTTATTTTGTAAGTGATATCGTTACTTATTTATTTATCTTTTATTTTTTCGTTTTTTTTTAAAAAATTGTTTTGATACAAATTTCATTCATAACATAAAGGACGGTCTTCTGCTTAAACAGTGGAGACAATAGTCCACCACTGGTATTATAGCACCAATGCAGATGTTAGCGGCCTGAAAAAGCTAAAACATAATTAATCATTTGGCTGGTTACCAAAAAATTAGGTATATTGAAAGGGAGGCAATCAAACATTTTCATAGCTATACCATAAAAGAATTAAAAATAGAAATAAGCTCACTAATTAATATTTTAATAAAGGTTGAGGTAAAGAGTCCGAGTCGCTAACGTTAATCCTTAATCGAAATAATAAAAAAGTTAATTTGAAGAAATACTTAATGTTCTTTGTAAAATGATAATTTCATAATAAACTTAAATAATTGTGTAAATAAATAAATTTCTTTATCAAAACACCTGTATATGTTTGTAAAAATAATTGCATAACAAAATAAATGAAAAAAAATTAAAAGAGCTAGTTTATGTTTATAAGTGTCTTAATACCAAGATAAGATGGTCTCACAACATTTCTTAGTCTAAAGTCATAACAGTTAATTACGTTTTTATGTCTGTTTAAACTACCTTATATCATAGCAACAATATATATACCTACATGGGTTTCTATGTCATTTTGAAGACGTTTGTGCTGTTAGGACTATATTTTATTTCGAACACAATTATGTGGTTGCTTACCTGTGTTGTACCTTACCTTCTTCTGTAACGGCGATCATTTTCATGCACCGTTATTTTTCTTCTTATTTGAAACATATTTTGAACGTGTCAAACTATGTCGGCTCGTTTGTTCTGTTTATAAATAAACGTACCTTATTAATGAAACGGTATTTAATTCTACTTTAACCATCAATTGCTGTTTTTTAACAGAATCACATTTTTCGGAACTTTGTCCGCAATTTTGCTGTCACGGCCTATTATTGATTTGTATCGGCCATTTATCACTTTTTGCTATTTAAAGTAACGTCAACCATCGTGGATGCCACAGGAAGTTGATTTGTGCAAACTTTAATAAGCACCACCTAGGGACCTTTAACATCAAATTTGGTTTCAAATTAGGTCCATTAGTTCAAAAGGAGAAGATTTTCAAAGAATCCGCTAAATAAAGCACTTTATTTGCATATTCCGCTAACAATGACCCTAGTGAAAAAGTTTCAGAAAAACCCGTTACAAATGTTTATAGATATACATCTGCTTTCTAGATATCAATTTTGAACAAAATTGATTGAAAAATAAGGATGTATCGGCCATTTATCACTTTTTGCTATTTATAGTAACGACGGCCATCTTGGATGGCACAGGATTGGACGTTGATTTTTGCATTGTTAATCTGCACCACCTACGGACCTTCCACACCAAATTTGGTTCTAACAGGTCCATTATTTTCAGAGGAGAAGATTTTCAAAGAATCGGCTAAGTATAGCACCTTATTTGAATATTTCTTTAATAAAGACCCAATAAAAAGTTTCGGAAAAACTCGGTTATGTATGTTAAATGGCTATATATCTGCTTTCTAGATATAAATTATGAACTAAATTGGTTAAACAATAAGCATGTATCGGCCATTCTTCACTTTTTTGTTATTTATTGACCAATTCGAAAACATGACAGGGGAAGTAACTTTTACGATTGAAAACGAGGCTGGGGGGGGGAGGGGGCAAATCGAAATCCAATCTCATTTAGCCTATGTACTTGCTGGCTTTGAGTCGGTTTTTTTAATTATTTTTTTTAAAATTTTATTTTAATTATTATTATTATTTATTGTTATTATTATTATTAATTATTATTTATTAGTATTATTTTTGTGACAAATTGTGTATCTTGTAGAGTTTGAAATCTAAATACAACTTCTTCATTCCACGTGGAAAAATATACGTTAATGATCGGCTGAAAAAACTAGACATTCTTTTTATTATCTACATCTAAAATCGGAAAAAGACTTGAAATTGCCGAGCAGAAGGGATTAAATTTCCACTGCGTTCCACCGCAAAGAATATTTCTGCCGTGGTGGAATATAAAATCGTCTTCCGCGATGTTTATTGAAAAACAAATACATTTAAAACTGGATGTGTACTTGACCATTTGAAGATGTATCAAGATCAATTAAAAATAAAATGTAAATCCCGGTTTTAAGAAGAATTGTATTGATTAAATATTACATTTACTAATTCAAAAAAAAAATAAATAAAAAAATAGAAAAATAAATTATATTTTTCTGTTAGTTTTAATACACGATGTATTTCTCTTGCATTTCAATATACCACACATTACAGTAATGATAAATAAGCGTTTAGCTTAAAAATACATTTTTGCGAATCTTTCCAACTTTATTATTATCAGTGAAGAGTTATAATTAAGTGAATCGAGCCATAATTCTTTTTTTTATTTTGTTAATTTTTTTTTTCATACTGGATTTACCACCGTAGGCAATTATGTTAATTGAATTCTCTAAGTTTACTCCTGTCTAACATGTATTGGTGAACAGTACCGTACATATGCATACATATTTTCGCCGTTAACTCATTAAAAATCATCCTAGAGTCATATTTTTTAAATTTGTTCATTTTTAAACTGCGTCTACTGAACCTACTGTAAGCAAAATATGTTAATCAACATTTCTTTTATTTCTCTCGTTTACTCCCGTTTACTCTTTATACCTACCGAAATTGTTGTGTTCCAGGCTGTTCACATCAAATAGACATTTCAATTTTTATTAATAAAGATTGACAATCTTCATACTTAAATTTGATATGTTATTCATGTATGATCATATTTAAAGTTTTCCACTGAAAGGGTAATTTATAAAATAATTTCCCATGGAAAGGATAATTTATAAACGTTAATTATGTTGCAAATTTTATTTCTGAAACATCTATTGTTTTCTTTCAAAATTTCGAATGTATCTCAAACAAATTTAGAAAAATATAGATTTAATTGCAAATGTATACAGTGTAGCTATAAGCTTGATATATTCTTTATTCATCTTTCTAGAAAATTTGACTGTTTGTTAAGATTTTTTTGTATTTTTCGGACAGTTTTTTAACATCTGATACCCATAAGAACAGTGTCTCACAAATTAAGATAGTTTGTTTCATAATATGAAATATAGAGGCTGCAGTGGCCACGTGGTTAAGATGCAAGTCTACAAACCTAAGGTCTTTCACACACAAAAATAATAATTATGATTATAATAAGTGCTTATAGTAGAAATCGCTTTGATTAGAACATTTTTAATAGGTGAAATAATGATATCTTCAAAATCTATGCTCGTCGAAAAAATTCTCATGAGAAAGTTTAATTTTGATATTTTCTTTATATTGAATGTATTTACATAATGTATTGAATGTATTTACATAATAATCTTAATTACGACTTATTAAAAGATTATCAATAATCTAAGTCGATGGACATCCTGTTCATTAAGCACATTCCATCAACTGTAATCATCAGGATCTTACCTTGCAATTTGCTAAATTGATTGACAGGTATACAAACAGCGATAAACTAGTAAATGCTGTTTGTAAATATTTTGAGATGTTGACAAAATGTGTGGGAAGAAAGACTGTAAATTATCTTATGTAATTTAAATAAAATAATTTGAGATTAATTTGAAATAATTAATCGAAAAACCGACTGATTGGCGGAATAAAATTACTTTTGGTAAATTAAAATTGATTTAGATCTATGACATTTCCTTACCTGGCAATATTATTATAAAATCATTTAAATGATCTAATAAATTTAATTTCCTTTACATCTCTAGTGCCATTTATACGACTAAAAAAGTTTTAACTAATTTTGAACGCTTGCTGACCGACATGTCTATTAATTTTTCATTTAAATGATTTTTTTATTATTAATTTCAGTCACATTTATCAATTTTTTAAATAAGATATTACTATAAATTTCATTAAAACTGACGAAAAACTAACGATATCGCACTACACTAGATAAACAAAATTGCAATCGTAATATATAAACTTCGCTTTGCCCCCCCCCCCCCCCACGAGACTTCAACGAGACTTCAGACAAAGCGAGATTTCATGTTTTCGAATTCGTCAATAGTAACGGCAGCCATCTTGGATGCCACAGGAAGTTGATTTGTGCAAACCGTTTTTTCTGCGCAACCTAAGGACTCTCTACACCAAATTTGGTTCCATTTGGCTCAGTAGTTTCAGAGGAGAAAAATTAGCTTCTATAAATGGAAGTTTACGAAAAATACATCTGATTTAGCTGAAACTTGGTAATGTAATTTGATTTGTTATGGTGGTGATTGGTATGGGGTTATTAAAAATAGACGCTTTAACGTCAATCATGGTGTCCATGCATTTAACAGAAAATTTTGCACCTTATGTGAGCTTAATATTTGTCAGTTGATTTGTTATGGCAGTTGTTGATATGGTACTGATTGCCAACCTAGTTTTGCACCCAAGGTGGTTGCTTTTGTTACTAAATAAAGACTTATTAACTGTTTCATGGCCTGCACACAGCTGTTCATCAGATTTAGATTAAAATAATCATTAAATTTGTTAAAGTAGTATCCAGCCGCATTAAGTTTTCCAAAGAAAAAATTAAAACGGTGCTTATTTAATAAATGATATTCCTAATGAACAATCTTACATTTGGTTCTACGATAAAAGCTCGAATAAATACAGAAACAACAATAATTTCCCAGGGAGATTCAGCATGTAGGATCTAATATTAGAACATGGTTACTTCATGAAAAAAACGGGTCATTTAAACACAACTTTCAAAAAGGTGAAATACGATAAATTAAACACAGAAATTCGTTGGATGTCATTTTTGACTTAGTAAGGAATACATAACACCATTTCAAATCCATCTGGATATTAATGCAGACAATTAATGCAATTTGTCATGTTTTACCTTCGATGGTTTTTTCCGTACATCCGTGCGCATGCTCCCGGTTCATAATTTAATCATCGATAAACATTGACCAACCGGTTAGAAGATTCCGTTTATTTACAGCTAAAAGGAATGAAATTTTAGAAAATCTCACGGATCGGGATTGGAAGTTATCTATTTAAAAAAATATATATATATTTTTAGAAAAAAAAATTCAGAAAATTGAAAAACTTAATGCAGCTCTAAGTATTGATTTCTCTGTAGCCTAAATTATAATGTCAAACAATTAAAAAAAAGATTAGATATAACAATTACAAAAATATGGGGATCACTGATTATAAAACCCCCAACTTTGGACAAACACTGTAGCAGATTCCATTGGTGTGGTTATAGATCTTTTAAATGACCCAACCCCTATATATTTTACAATCAGTGATCCATAAAACTTATTTCACTCTGTACGTAATTCACCGATGTTCAGCATTATAGGGAGGAGGGCAGTGTTCTCTGGACACCTTATTTTATTAATCATTTAAAAATAAGCCAAAATATTTTACAAGTAAAAACAATATTTTCAAATAATTTGTGCTTTATATGTCTGCACTTTATTTCTTATGTTATATCAATGAATTTGCAATTTAAAGAGCTTCAGTGAGTCACAAGTGACCTCATATAACATAGAAAAACAACTTGTCACGATTCCACCCATACTTCATCACTTGACAGTGTGTTGTGTTATATGCCAATTTGTGCATGTCATGGTCTTATTGTTTTAAACACAGAAAATGTGAAAAAAGAACAGTATGAGAAATTTACATAAAAAATTATAATAACCAATTTTCCGTTCTGTTTATCCTGTCTATAAATTTTTTCCTACATTTTTGATGGACTATTGACATTGGGAGAATATTTTCACAAAACTTACCTTGATAAACTGTGTATGTACATTTCTTTTAGCTTATGTATATTAAAATCAATTAACACAATGGACACTTTTTATTCCTATATCTATGAGGATTTGATTTGGTTTTATTGGCTAAATATCTTTCAAGGGTATACATACTCTATTGTTTAGAAATAGAGCATATGGCTGGAAAATGGTTGGTTGTCAGATGATATCCCAGCCAGATCACGCAGAAGAATCAAGATTTTGAAATACTGGCTGCTCCTCTGACTATGACATATATTGACTGGGGTATTGGCTTTCTTGTTTGTCGTATTGAATACATCGGCTAGCACATAAAGCGTATTATGAAATACTATTAAATTTAATTTATACAAAACATTGTTCTTAGACAAATTCTTAGAGATCAGTAAAAAACTCGTTTGATTTGCCAATAACTAAAAAATTCGCTGATTTAACGTTAAACATTAAACCCACCGATCTGTTTCATATATTTTGTAGTGATTATTACTGTTAGTGCAGTTTGACTTGTTTTAATGGTAATAAAATGTTTGAGGTTGAGAGAAATTAAATTTATTAGCTCTGAAAATTACTTAGTCAAATTTTCAATTTTTAAAAATACTTTCCCACTGGTTTTATTATATTCAGTGTTGATTTACTTGATAGGGTCCAATTTTAGAGAGCATGAACGAGAAAGAAGTACAGAATTTTATTGATGAAAAAAAAAAATCACAGAAAACTACAAGTAGAGACGGAATTGATAAAAGGCATCAGGGAGAACAATTAAAAACTTATCAAGCAAGGAGTAGAAGACATCATTAAGGAAAAAATTAATTTACTAGACAGCGACAAGGCAACAGTATTTAAATCTGCAAAGTGTATAAATGGTGACATTATGGAGAATTAAACGACTTTCCTATATGAAGATGACAATAATCAGATATTTCAAACAAAATTAACTTTTTGCATTGGATTGTTTATTATCAAACTGTTTTCATTTGCTTACAAAATCAGTATTTTGATTCTCTTTCCTATGATTAATTAAAAAAACTAATTAAGTATTCATTATTCATTAGTATACCACTATATGTATTAATCCTTTCATCATTTTATATCCGGTATTATTATTTAGAAGTTATAAAAAGTAATTTTTATCATTATGGTCATACCATGAAATACCTGTATAAAGTAAAGTTAACATATTTAGTTTCTCAGGTGCTTCTTGCTTGTTTGAAAGGGAATGTACTATGTTAAATTAGATAGCGTCAAGTACGTGCTCAAATTATAATTTAACAGTACAATGTATACAGAGTCATTATTAAAGAACAAAACATAATAATTAGCAGGAAATGGCAAACAACTTTATCATTTCCACAATATGTTTCTCAAACATATAGTTATAAAATTCACCCCCCCCCCTTTTTCAGAAACATATTGACATCATTATATATTACTGTCTGTCCATTGAAATTGCTAGTACTTATATCTTGTAAAGTCAAAATAAATTGAAATTTTTAAAACTGATTTTTTATCTTTTAGTTCAATTCTAGGATGCAGTAGGGTTGTTTATCAAAGGATATGAGATCCCTGTTACAGGACATAAAGTAAGTATAGTAAAACTAGTAGAATTGGATTTAGAAATTGTTGGAGATAATTTTCATTCAACAACATTGATAAAAAAATAGCATTCTCTATAATAATGTTACTAACATCAAGCAGAGTATCTGCATTGCGCATGATTGTTTAAATGGAGTCCGTCACCTAAGAGAATGTGAAAACATTAAGAATTCCTGGGCCTTGTGCATGTTGTGGTATGAACGATGTATCTAAAAGATATACACATCCTGTTCAAAAGCTACAAAACTATGAATATTATTATTTTTAAAAGAAATTGAAGAAATTTTTTTAATGATTCTTGCATTTGCAGGAAATGCGAGGCCAGAATGAATATAAAATTTAGATCCCATGATTTGAAAAACGCTTCAGTATTAGATGACCAAGCGGTTGATACAAAGAATGATGGCTCACCACCCTCAAAGCGCCTTTCTGTTGAAAATGATTTCCAGTTTTCTGTTTCAGACTCCAATTCAAATGACGATTCTTTTTCAGGAAATTCTAATCCAGAATCCATCAACTCTGAATGTTTTTTGTCTCAGTTTAATCTTTGTAACCAGACAGGACAACACCATACTACCATCAATGTAAATAATGTTTAATACTGCTTTCAGCTTAGGTTGACAGATATTTATAGTGAAGATTGCTGATTGCATGCACATTTCTGTCACAGTCATTATAATAAATTAAATCGTTTTTTGCAGGATGTTGACAGAATAAAATCATGTTGTATTTGTGAAAATTTCTTTACAGGGCGTGAAAGAATCATTTCAATTTCAAGTGATAAATAGGACACCTTTACAACATACTGTAGGGAGGAGTTACTATCATCAAATAATAGTTCACTTTCAAAAACTGGACTTTTCATTTTTGTTACAAGTCTTTTAATTTATTTTGCAGGTCTGAGAATGCCAATTTAGTAAAAGCTAACTCAAACAGCTTTCTACTTGATTGTTTCCAGAAGAGTTTAATACCAGAACTGAAATTGGAAAATATTACATTTAATCAAATTGACAGTTTTTGTTTTCAGAAAGTTTCAAAAGTATTGTTTGACAAATTTCTGAACTATATACCTGTAATGCTACCGGCACTGTACACTTCATATAAGAAACTTGTTAATGACACTGTTTGTTCTCATGCTTTTCTTTTCAGTGATACAGAACTTAAAAGATTATATCATTCACCTGAGTGGTAATTCAAGATGCTTAAGACCACATTTGGTCCCTGTTTGGTATGCTATTCACCTAGCAGAAGAAACAGTGGGCGTTTACTTTACAGGCTTGGAACAGATTTACTTAAGTGTATTCATTCTCTCATTCTTAGTTATGAAAAGCAATAAGAAGACATTTATTCTACTAACAAATGTTTAAATGCTAAAATTGACCAGTTGATTTCTTCAAAATCTTTTTCAGATCTTCAGAGCTTTGATAATGTTGTTAGCAAATTAAGAGATAGTGTAAAATCCTATGCATTAGCAAAAGCAAATTTGACAAGCTTTGACATAAGATCTTTCAATCTCATTGCAGAAATAACCAAGATTATTCCTGTACTTTGGAATTTCATTTACAGGCTTACAACAACAGATGCCGAAGAAAAAGAGTTGAAAAAACATTTGTTTCAGTGGGATTTGCATTACATACCAACTGTTGATGTAATAAATTTTTTCCCATATCTTATCTGTTTCACGGTTATTTATAGACAGTTGTTTATTCAATACACAGAATTCTGTGTTTTTTGCCTTTGCATCTTCTTGTAACAGATCTAATCTAGACAGTTGTTTATTCAATGCACAGAATTCTGTGTTTTTTGCCTTTGCATCTTCTTGTAACAGATCTAATCTAGACAGTTGTTTATTCAATACACAGAATTCTCAGTGTTTTTTGCCTTTGCATCTTCTTGTAACAGATCTAATCTAGACAGTTGTTTATTCAATACACAGAATTCTCAGTGTTTTTTGCCTTTGCATCTTCTTGTAACAGATCTAATCTAGACAGTTGTTTATTCAATACACAGAATTCTCAGTGTTTTTTGCCTATGCATCTTCTTGTAACAGATCTAATCTAGACAGTTGTTTATTCAATACACAGAATTCTCAGTGTTTTTGACTTTGCATCTTCTTGTTACAGATCTAATCTAGACAGTTGTTTATTCAATGCACAGAATTCTCAGTGTTTTTTGCCTTTGGATCTTCTTGTTACAGAGCTAATTTTCTTGCATCATGCGACTCTTTCATGCTTGCGTTCTTTGACAATTTGGACAAAAATCAATCATATTCTGTTGCTTCTTCAGGTAAAGAAAGAAATGGATTCTATGGCACAACACTTCAGGCTGTGGCACCACTGCCAGAATCTGGAAAAAAATTTGAGTCAAATGATTTTGTTTCAGAAAATTCTTCCTGCAGTATCAGTACTAATATTTCTATTGATTCTCCCTGAAATTCAGGTTCAAGACTTAAAAATTTCTATCACAGCTTGTTGAGTCAATTTGTGAACCAGAAGACAAAATAGGAGTCCCATCTGACCATAAAGTTAACAGATTTTCACATTTACAAACCCCGGATTTTAACATTACAGAAGATATTTGCTTATGGGATGAGTTAGTTTCTACTCTAACTGTTTATACTTTTACAAAGGTATTTGCTCAGAAGAAACACATTTTGTTATAAGAATTAAAGTATTTTCTTTCACTCTCAGATAACCAAACAGAAAACTTTTCATTTTATTACATAGTAATACTGGATGAAACAGCAGATAACAAAGAAACAGTTTTAAAAGTTTTGAATATTTTTCATCAAAAATTTCACATTGGGAGTAGAGTTAACTACCTTGTAGTTGGAGATGGAAAGTCTTATGATCACCTTATCAGGTAAAGTGTTCAACTGGGTTCTTCCATATCCAGGTGACTGGCATATTCTTAAAAATCTGCCACCAGTTTTAATCAAAATTTATTTTGATGCAGGTTTGAAAGAGTTGGCCACAAAGTTTCATAAAGATGCTACACTTCGTGTTCTGATGGACTCTGGAAAGTTTCAGGTGGTTCATAGATTTCATATTATTATTACTATTATTATCATTACTATTATTATTATTACTACTATTATATTATCTTTTTTTTTAATAATTGATAATTTTTCTTCTGTTTTAGCTACTACTGTTGAGGTAAAAAGAATGAAATTTGTTGTTAGATGTATATTTTAAATCAAATTCAATTATAAAAAATAAAAAAACCCATCTCTTCTGAGTTTTTTCTTTATTTTTATATTGAAAAAAAGATTTCTCTCAATAAAAGTTAAACTTAGTAGTATTTTTTTTTAACCAAAGTAGCACTATTTTAAAATAAATTGGCAGATACTGAGGTAACTGGCAAGACGTAAACTTTCAACTTGTTTAAATAATCAACAAAGTGATAATCAGTGATTAACACTGAAAAAATTGAAATTAGCAACTTTACCAGCATATGTCTTTATTACAGATAGACATACTCTTAGGTTAATTAAAGTACAGAAACAATTTGATACCCACACCCTATTTATTTATTTATTTTTTTTATTTATTTATTATTTTTTTTTTTTTATTTTTTTTTTTTTTGCTGAGCAGCAGCCCTTTGTTAAAACATTTTTAAAAACCTGTGCACTAGTTTTGGATGGACCATAGTTCTTGGTTTCAGATAATATTAGTATTTGCATAAAGGGAATAATTCTGAGTATAACCACTTACATTTGGTATGAACAGTCATGTCACAAGCTTTGTTAGGTTGTTTATGGAGATAGGTACTGACAAATTTTTCAGACAGGGAATTGATATTGTTAACACTTTGAAGTGTGGTTTAGCTAATTATTACATCACTAACAAATAAAGTACCATGATGCAGAAATATAAATTAAGATGTTGGTATTGTAATGAGTTGTACATTGTCTGTTAATTGACATATAGTCAGTCAAGTATCAAACCCATGACCTCTAACTCTCCTGGCTATTAATGTTCTGTGTAGCTAGACCTGAATCTTTAGCGGCCTTAGCATGTAAAAGGAACAAATGATTCCTTTTGACCCGACTGGAGTCGAGTAATAGTGTTTAACATTCCAGTTAAGAATATTTTACTTATAGCAAGATGCCGCCAACTATAGGTAAAAGTGTGTTGCACTCATGACATTATACAGCCGGGTTCTTTATTGCGCCATGCTTACCGTGACACGGAACCTCTAATTTTAAGTTCACATCTGAAAGAACCGTGACTTTTACTTCCTAATGCAGAGTGCTTGGCAAAAGAACAGTCACTTCCCACTTTCAAGTCTTGAGTCAGACCTGGACAGGGCTCAAACCCACAACCTCCCACTTACGGAGCGAGCACTCTACCAACTGAGTTACCGCAATGGTTTGACTCAACTTGAGATGGACTTTGTAATCTGAGCAGATACACTTACCACTAAAACCATTATTATTTAAAAAATAATTTCATATATAACTCATCACCTTGAGCGGTTTTTTTTTAATTTTTCACCGAAGAAATGGACTTAAAACAGCACTTCTGTTTATGTACCAACATTTAACTACTAAAACTCGGCTTCCGAAAGAAATGAAGTAGCTTTTTGGTATTTAAAGGAATATTATTCATTAGGTTACAAAATAATGCTGTTAGGCAGTTTGACTGAATTTAAAGAAACTCACAATTTTGAAAACAATTGACGGTACTTCAAGTTCATGTTTCAGCACAAATTCAAACTTAAAATCACGTGACTTTATTTTGACATTTCAGCCATTTTGAAGGCTGGCCTTTCGGCTGAACGGTGTATTAACTGTTTTTACAATTCACACGCACTTTGCTCTCATAAACAAAACTATTATAAAGGTTGATTGATTGACTGGTTCAAATAAGATACAATAAAGTTTTTATCCTTGATGAAACAATGAATTTTACAACATATTTCTTCGAAGCAAATATTGAAAGTCAGCGTCTCATGTCAACATTGAAAGTCAGCGTCTCTTTTATTTGCCAAATGTGCACATTTCGGAAAATCATTCCTCATCAGTGACACTAGGGGCCGAAAAGTTTGATAAATTAAAAAAAAACAAACGCCAAACAGTTGAAAATTAATTAATCTAAAGTTCCAAAACTATGTGAATCCAAATCCAGCTAAGGAATGTTTTGCATGAGGGAACAGACCTTAGTTTTAAATAAATTTCAAAAATTAGACGACTGAAAATTTTGCTAAATGGTATATTTTCTGACAGCACAAAGTGCTGCCTACTGAGTTATGGATACCCTTCGTGGAGTTTTACTCCACCAGCAGCGGTACCCGCTCAGGGGTAGTAAATGTATAACAAATACCTGCTGAATTGTTATGTGCCAGATGTGCACATTTCGGAAAATCATTCCTCATCAGTGACACTAGGGCCGAAAAGTTTGATAGATTAAAAAAAACAAACGCCAAACAGTTGAAAATTAATTAATTAGTTCCATCACTTAGAAGTGTTACATCGAACACAGACAACTATTGATTACCAGTGAGTGAGTGGATTTTTGTTAAAGCCGTACCAGCATTATTGCAGCTATTCGCAGCAAGAAAATTTTATTAACCCAACAAGTTTTAAAGCAGAGAGTAATGCACAGAATAGACCATTTGTACTTCCCGGAATCAAAAACAAATACTTTTACCAAAAAAGTTATTATTTACCGGGTTCACAGGAACAGGAGTTTATAGATTTGATACACACTGATGTCAACTTCCGACCCCGGGATCACGAACAATACTTATCTTAAGAAAAAACTTATCTCCAAAATGTAAGTTTAGACTTAACTAAGTTAAGTCCGATAAAAGTGGATCACGAAAAAAAATTAAGCAAAACTTAGTTAAGTCCAAACTTACAAGACTTAATTTTTTTGCTTAAGTCTACCATGGAAACCGCCAGACAATTGGCGGAATATTTTTAAGCATACAAGCGCAGCGTTGGAACTCTTACGTATTAAAGGTACAAAATGTATTGGTTGTCAACGTATACATTGGCGGTTTCCTTCACAATTGTGTCGTAAGTTCACCGGAATTTAGTTGTATTTCTGTGAATACGCGAAAATGAAATCATAAATACCGTTAAATAAAGTAGCCGTTTATATCTGTTTACATTCGAAATGCTTGACCGGGTCGTTTTTGTATTGTTACGGAAAATTTTTTTATCTCGCCGCGGTCGTCTGCATTGTTTCTGATTTACTACGTTCAGTAAAAAAAATGGAAATTGAGGGCAGCGAGACTCCACTAAAAGTGAAAAAGAGACAGAGAGGCCAACTGGACAAATGAAGAACTTCTTTTACTAGAAGAAGTTGGGAAAAAGTCGGGGGTTCTTTTCGACAGTTTTTCTGGGCCATCTGGATCCGGAATGTCCAAGCAGTCTAAGCAGGCTGCTTGGGAAAAGATTGCCAATGTGCTCAATTCGTAAGGAAACTGTTCTTCAAATCAACACTTGTCCTTCTTGCTTTTTTCTGGTGCTTTTAATGCTTAATAAATAAAATATCACCAAAGTGCCAAAATAAAATTTGCAAAATGATTTTGTTCTTTTATACAATTATTGCTATAGATTTACATATCAAACTTTTTCTTTCCCTCAGTTCAACTGGATATTCTATATTCGAACAAGTACAGAAATATTTTATTTTTTGATGAAATGTAACTGGAGTTTAAGTTTGCCGTGGATACAAAAATAAAATAAATTTAAAAAAAAAATCCATCTGTATTTAAAATAGAATCCAAGTAAAGTAATTTTTTTGTTGTTAATTATTGACAAGAAAAAAG
Organism: Tegillarca granosa; assembly: GCA_029721355.1. NCBI lineage: Eukaryota > Metazoa > Mollusca > Bivalvia > Arcoida > Arcidae > Tegillarca > Tegillarca granosa. Next base: position 44,998,132 of record CM056602.1, read on the forward strand.
AAATACAAGTATGAAATTTTCAATGTAATTTTTATTGTGAATTTTTTTTATATAATTTTTTCAGTATCTGAATTAAAGTGAGGTTTGGTGAAGCACATCCTGATAGGAACAAAAAATTATGTAATTTTTGTCTCTGAATAAAAAAGAAAATTTCCATTGCTTCTTATTATTGCAAAACATTTGTCATCTCCTGAAGTTATTTTCATTCATTTTGTTTCACCAATTTTTTTACTCTACAAATTAATAAAATTAACACAGAATTACAAATCAGTGAAGCAAAACCAGTATAATTTGTTATAATAATTTAAATTTACACAAAAGTACATGTGTAACAAAACCAACAAAGTATAATTTGCCTTAACCACACAACATATCAAGACAAATGTATGTATCATTTTTGCCCAAACCAGTAAACTAAATGAGCACAAAAGTATGTTGACTGACCAAAAATATATAGTAGATTAGAATTTTTTTTTGTCCCTTTTAATAGCAAATAATTACATCAAGCTTCTTTATTGCACTCTGTACCAGGGGGTTGGTTTTAGATGAAATTAACAATATTTACACACCCTGTCTTCTCTAATTAAAAATAACTCCCTCCCTTCCTCAATAATTAAGTAACGACTTAATACTCTTAGTCTGCATAAGACAACAGCATAGTATTTACAAAATATAACAGACAGGTAACTTCCTGTTTCAATCACGAATTCAAAACTTCTATAAAAGTCTAATTTACTATAGTCTCTTAATGAAGCATTCCACCCTTGATCTTGTTTTTTACTCTCTGAATAAACATTAAAAAATAATTCAACATCACCTACACCTTGAAACAACCATATTTCTATTAAAACCCATAAATATTATAACTATTTCAATCCATTTGTAAAACTTTGAACAAGTACATTAAACAGTTTTTATAATAATGTATCTACATTGGATATTTGCCAAGTTCCCCATGGTATTGATGGTATTGATCTTGACCTCTAAGTCTCTTACAAAACTTTATATGAACAGACTAAATATATATAGATGCCTTATAGCCTCCAATTTCTGCACCATAAGTCAGTATAGGAATCAACTGTCTATCAAATAGAAACAGAGGATTTTTTGCACTAATGTCATACATATTTATAAAATTATATGGAATTAACAGAGACTTTTTTGCAGAATAAGACAATAATTTTTTGTTTATTTGCCACTTGTAAAATATACTTCTTAATAGTACTATTTCAATTGGTTCTTTATTGTAGAACTATCTCTCAATGCTTTTTACTTTCCGCCTCTCAAAACACCATCACTTTTGATTGTCTTTATTGATTTTAAAACCAAGCTTTTTACAAAATATTTCAATTGGATTTATTTGTCTCTGTAAATGGCAAACATTATCAGCTACATCAATAACATAATCTGTAAACAATAACTATAAGAAATTTGTTAAACCTTCATGTGTAATACTTAAGTTCACTATCTTGAACCCTCTTTAAAAAATTGCATACTAATATCTTTTTTGTACTATTCATTAACAATTTTAGTTGGACAATATTTGGTTTTACATATTTTTCTTTATATATTTTATTACATTGATTCACAATAAAAACATGATTATTATTTCCCAATTTTGTTACAGTTCAAAAGACTGTATTCTGTAATTTCTATCAATATTAGCCCATCTAACTCTTTTTTGGTACCACAAAAAAATTCACAGTGCAGTAACATTATTTGAAAAAGTTTTTTTGAATTAAAGACAATAGATAGTATCAATAAAATTGCTGTTCTTTCTAAAATAATAATTGGATCTATTTTCAAAATCCATCTGCATTAAAAAAAAAAGAAAAAAAAAAACAACAATATTGTCATATACTATTTTTGAATGTATTTTATGAAACTAAAACTTGAAACTGGTTCACTATGAAAAAAACATTTTTGAGATTTTCAATTTGTTTATAAATAACGACACCCAGCGTAAATTGTTGAATGAATGTACATTCAATTACTACTTTCACTGGTGAAATTTTAGCAAAAATGCAGACTGAAATAAAACAAACATACCAGTCCTTGTCCATACCACAATCCCAAAAACAAAGTAAAAACTTTGCAAACTGGCAAATATGTTATACACGTGAACTTCCATCAAGGAAGTGAGGCCGGGTGCTCCGGAAGGGTAAGCACCCCCTGTCTAGCTAGCTTCGCCCGTCACGTGCAAGGCAAGTCAATTTTGAGAATGAAAGGAACAAAGAACTATAGTAAGGCAGTTTAAGTTGGGATACAGTGACTACATACTTATCAACAATATTGTGATGACGGCCATAAAACTTTTTAAGGGCCCTGATTAGCCTAGGCTTGCAATATCCTTGTGTCAACAATTTAATTGTAAGTAATTTGCTTCGTTGCAGAAAGATCCCATACCGGGAACAAGCTCTACCGTACCGTATAAACTAATTAAACTACAGATACTGCAAATTTCTAAATTTCCTTAAAATATGAATAAAACATGTCCATTTAAAAGAAGAATAATATTGAAGATAAATAAATTTAATTTTCCATTGCCTTTGTATAACAAAATAGCAAGTTAAAGTTTCTATCAAAATTGGGAATGTTATTCCCTTTTTATACGCTTTGACGGGACGTTTTATGGTATGGCGCAGTCTGTCCGTCCGTCCATATGTCCACACGTCGTACACCAACTCAAGAATGCTTTGAGCAATTGTAATGAAACTTTTGTGAAATGTTTGTATCTAAGGCAGAAAGCTCCGTTTTATTTTTGAGATTCTTTTTTTTTGTCACTGCGAAGTTATGCGACTTTAATTGTCATATTTAAGGCATTGTTTTTGCATGTTGTATAATAACTCAAAAATGCTTTGAACAATTTGAATGAAACTTTTGTGTTATATTGGTAGCCATGGCAGAGAACTGCCTTTTATTTTTGAGATTCGTATGATTTCTTATTGTAAAGTTATTGGCCTTTAATTGTCAAATTTTAGGCATTTTTTGCACGCTGTAACACAAAAATTATTTGAACTTTTTTTATAAAACTTTTGTGTTATATTTGTCTTATAATAAAAAAGGTTTGTGAATAAACAATGAGAAATAAATTTGCTACTTTTATTTTTAAAAAATATGTTTCAACTTAATGTAAAGTTGTTTAAGACATTAAAAAATAAGTTTAAATATCTGACGGGCGTATCATGTGCTCCAGCTGCAGCTGTTTATTTTAAATTAACCTACTAAAAAACCTCAAAATTATATACAATTCTTAAAAAAATAGAAGTATTTGAAGTCACCATATTTAATATTCATTAATGTTTAAAAAATATATGATAGATTATTAGTAAAGTTAATTTATGTAAACCCTGAAATGGCACAGAAGACTATGGTCAAAGTGAGATAATTCAAGTCTTGGTTCTTTTCATTAAAACTTTACTGTAAATTTTGTTCATACTACCATAATTATTTAATTATTATAAAGTTATCATTATTATTCTCAAATACTACTACAAAATGACAAGGAAAAATTTAGCTTTATTCTTATCTGTGTAATTTTCTGAAGACAGTGAAAAAAGTATCCAATCAGTTTGTATATGCTAAAGAAAGTTCAATGTTTTGACAAAAATTTTCTTTAACATGGGAAATATTGATATGATCCTAAAAAGAATCATCTCTACTTTGATAATGAAATATTTTATCAAAAAATGTGTGAGCAATATGATCGCTTTTGAGAAATCCATTATCATGCCTACCATTAATTTCCGAAATGTGCACATCTGGCACATCAAAATTTAACTGGTACTTGTATTATATATTATCAACATGATAGATAGGGTCATTGGGAATGATGTCCTCATGTGGATCTAAAGCCACAATATCTTTTTGTAAAATACCAATGTTATGCAGTATATCTGCATCCACAACATATATACAGGCCTTTTCAGAGTTAGATCTTGAGCCAAAATGTAATGTTGAAAATCTTCTCTTAAGAATACCAAATGTTTGTTAATTAGAATCCTTGTCCTGCACAGAGCGGTGTTTAATCTTTCCTTGCACATTTCATTTGTTGTATAATATGGTGTTATCAAATAAAACAAACATATCAGTCCTTGTCCATATCACAATCCCAAAAACAAAGTGAAAACGTTGCAAACTGGCAAAATATGTTTTACACGTGAACTTCCATCAAGGAAGTGAGGCCGGGTGCTCCGGACGGGTAAGCACATCCTGTCTAGCTAGCTATACCCGAATATGATTTACAGGCATTGCCAGTTTGCCACAACAACAAACTATCATGTTCCCCTGAAATTAAATACATATCATTAGCACAAGTTATGTTAAATATTCAAGACAAATGGATGCAGTTTTAATTTCACTTTGGTGAGTGTTTACTCGAGGTTACTTTAACAATATAAAAGTCTAAAAAAAAAAGGTATTAGAATACATTTCAATATATAATACTGAATTTTGTTATGTGAAATGCAAACAGTGAAAAAAACCATCTACATCTAAACCACCAGTTAGTCTGAAGTATTCCTGTTGGTTTTTTTGCTATACATATTACTCTAAAAAAGGCCACCAGTATAATTTGATAACAAAGTATTCATTTTGGTTCTAAATGACTCTTGACGTGTATATACAGATCACTTTATTCAACTTTACAGATTTTTTCGTTGTTGTAAAAAGATAAACAATCTGTAAACTATAAATTATCCATGAGTGTTGTAACTATTGAAGGTTTTTGTTGAATAGAATATGACTTGAGTAATGATTTGAAGAAAAATATATACATGTATATGGAATTCATAATCCTATGTCAAAAGAAACTGAAGTTTAAAACAAAACAAAAAATAAATTTACTTAAAAGCAACTGTGAATATCTTAAATCTATATGAGCTTAAGTAGTGAAGTTTGTGTATATCATATTTTTTTATCAACTAAAGCAAGTGAAACTTACCCAAAAACTTGAATATCTAGTTCTAAGTGTAACGTTTTCTGTATTATAACAGCTATTCAAGTTATCTGTTTTTACATAACATTGACATTTTTATGTAAGAATCACCATAATGCATAAGGTAAATTAAATTTGGTGTGTAAATGAAAGATATGTAACTTTCTATCTTTTATACCATGTGGTTATGTTTATAGAAATAATGCACTGCAAATAAGTACATGAAAATTGCCATTTGAAATGTGTCATGAATGAAATGTGTGGCAGTTAGATACACATAATTTAAAATTGTTCAGCTGAATTGTAGTTGTTGAAAAACCTTCTTTTAATGTCCCTCAATGACTCTGACACTCTGCCATAATTACTACATTATTTTTAAGTCCAAAAGGTTTTTTTTTCTTTTCTTTTTGCAAAAAAGGCCAAATATATGGCAGCAATTAAGCAATATTTTACTGTATATATCAACTAGCTTACCTAAAGTCAGGGAAGTACATCTAATATTTTGCAATATTAATAAGCATTAACATCAGAACTGTAATCAATATTAGATTTTATCTCATTAAATTACTCTTTGTTTGAATTCACAAATAATCACATATTTCCAAATTGAAGGACCACTGTTTATCTAAAATCAAATTATTTCTGTCAATAAATATGAATAATTTTTTTATATAGTTGAATTATTTTACATTACCATTTTCAAATTGTCTGCACAAGTTGCTCTACTTAAACATCCTGGAATCGTGGACTGATCCTAGCCATTTTGCAACACAGTTTGTTATAATGAAGTTTTCATCACAAACCATCTGCAAAGAGAAAATAAAGCAATTTATAATTCAATAATGTTATTAATACTTTTTTTGTGTACAAGTCATAAAAGACAGTATATTTTAATCAAATTGATATATTCTGGTGTATTTCTTGAATATTCTGGTGTATTTCTTGATGACCAAAATGTCTTTCTTTCTTTCTGTCTGTCTTTATTTATTTTGTAAAAGCAACTAAAAACTTAAATTTTTACAGAATAACAACCAGCCCGGTCGCCAAAGGCTGGTTAAATTATCAGCGGGGTAGTAATTTTTTCATACTGACCGCCCGATGGACGTGTTGATATTCAATTTTAACAAGCTGAAGTAGGCGTTACCGCATTCTCAAAGGTCACTAACTATTGCGCACCTAGAAACTATGGTTACTAATACAGGATATATTGTGTAATATAGCTACAGATTGGCTAATTTATTGCATTTGGTGACATTTGAACCAATCAGAATTTATAATACACTTCTTTATTCAAAACATGTCAAAACATGTCTAATCGTCCTTACAACAGTTTGCCCTTTAGTTTCGTCTGTTGACTGAAATGAATGACGTGTCCTTCAGCCAAATATTGAGACAATATTTGGGCCTCTCCACAGCCTCGAAAAAGACGACTTGATAGCAACAAAAAAAGACGACTTGATAGCAACGAAAAAAAACTTTATGATAAAACAAAAAGAAAAAAGACCATCATGCAAACATGGAAATCCGAATTTTCTTGGATAGTGTGTGATGAAACACGCGATGTTGTATATTGCAAGGTTTCTCGCTCTGTTTATGGTCCTTAAGCCAAAAGAAAAGTAAGTGACAAATAGAAACGATATGCAAATGACCCCTTCGTATGTGGTTGCACAAATTTAAAACATGATGGATTAACTAGTAATAAAAATTCAGAAGGGCATAGATACGCTCTTGATTACATAAAAGAAAAAAAAATGCACCCCTAGGAGAAAGTCTGGAAGACAAAGCGATTTGTGCATTAAATAAGGCTTTGCAAAGAAATTTCGCCCAATATAAGATTATAGTTGGCAATAGTCAGCTTGATATCCAGAAAGGCTTAGATCTTGGTTAAACTTATTTGAATAACGCTGGATCTGATTGGTCTGACGTTCGTCCAAAGTCTGATAATACAACAATCGGTTTTGTTTTTCGTTTGAAAATGTTACTGGTCTTGTGTTTATTTGTTAATTTCTTCTACAATTTTACAACCATATTCTAATGTGTACCTTTTAGTCTTATGTTGCATTTTGCTTACAAATACACTTGTTTCAGCTACAATTCCACAACCATTTCAAAAGATTAAACGGTCACTGCTGCATACATAAAATTACAACAGTAGAAACCTAGTTTTGTGAAAGTATTTTTTTTCCAGAACAAGGGCTGGCTGATTTTAATCAGGGCTGGTAATTTTATTCAGGAGCCAGCACTCTGTGTGGTTGGTATTTTTGAGTTTTTTACCCTGCCAAATATGTGAAGGAAATTGTAAATAACAACAACTATGTACGGTCGTACTGTCCAAAGCTATTTAAAAACTGATTACATACAACGTAATGAATATGACGTCCTCGATACCGCAATAACAACAACGTCATCAACATCACACGATTAGATTACGCGCGAATACGCGATAGCAGTAGAGTCTCGCCGAGGTGGAGAAGAAATCAAAGTTACAGACACATCTGAGGTTGTACAGTTTGATGGCGATAAAGCAGCAGTCAGTCGATCAACACAGGTAGAAGCAGGGTTGTAATAGCAGGTAAAGTCATAGAAAGTTCTTTTGTATGCTGTTGTTAATAGTGTGGCACATAAGTTCTGTGAAATCATTTCACAGGCATGTTTTCCATGTTTGCATAAGGGCGGTAATTTTTAATTTTTAGGTGGATCAGGGAAAAGATTCTTCTTAGCTGGCGATACCAGTGCCAATTTTTCTGAAGTGAGAGGAAATTCTAATGTGATTGGCACTGGTAATCTAATTGGAGAAAAAGCTGGAGATGGAGGTCTGTGTCGGCGCTCATTTGATGTGCTCGTTGTTGTCCTGCGCCTTTTTGCCTCCGGTCTCTGGATTTCTTGTCGCCTATAAAAGAGAGACCTGTCACCATGCTTAGATGCCTCGTGTTGCCGCATCTTGTTTATTCCATTCTTTGTGGTAATTTAAACTATAATAGTGGCAATCCACTCTTTACTTATCGGTCTATCAGTAATGTCTCCCCAGTGCTTTCACTGATGAATATCACTTGGCAGATGGTGGGCACAACTTACACTTAATTGGATACATGCCACAAAAAATTAATATGACAGGATCATAAGAATGGGCGAACAGTTTCAAATGCTGGATTTTAATACTTGACTGACTTGTAATCATAGATGAAGTCCAAGGGTTTCCGCCAGTTACGACATGCTTCACATATCAAAAGTAACTTGAGGTAAGAAAATGTTAAACCACAGTCAAGATTGTGTACCTGACATCTACTGGCTGCGGAGTCAAATCACACTGGGTACTACCTATCCCTTTATCTAACAGTTCATGCTGAGGTCATTACTTTGTTATTCTATGTTGTCAGCCTTCATATTATCAAGCATTTTTATTGTTAGTGTAAATAGTTATATATTTTGTTAAATAAAATTTAAAATATATGTTTGTTAATGCAGAATATAACATTATTAATTATACTCTATCTTCTTCTTTTATTTTGTCAAATTATGTTGAAGCTACACTGCAGAGTATCTGGAAAGAGGTTTGCGAGTATGCAGGATATAACATTATTAATTATACTCTATCTTCTACTTTTATTTCCTACAAATTATGTTGAAGTTACTCTGCAGAGCATCTGGAAATTTGCGAGTACGCGTACTTCTTCGACAAGTTTTGTTGATATCATTCATTGACTCTGAATCAACGAATTATTTTGTTTCGTATTCAACCATCTTACTCGATGTAGTTTCATCTGAATCACAGTCTATGACTGACTCAACAAAATATGGCTTCAGTCTATAATGATGAACAATAAGTTGTTTTGAACGTGATGATTTCTGTATTTTATATACCACGTCAGAGAATATCTCTATTACTTTATATGGCCCGTACCAATTACATTGAAGTTTTGGGCTAATGTCCTTTACTCGTGCAGGATGATACAACCAGACAAGACTTTCTTAGTTCATATTGATTTTGATTAGCTTTAAGATCATAAATACGCTTTTGTCTATCGCATTTCTTTTTGTGCTTATTCATGTATGCCTTACGTTGTTTGTTGTAAGATAGCTACAAGGCTTTTATTATCTTTGTTATAATTCACTTATGGATGTGGACCATAAACAATGTCAACTAGAAGTTTGATTTCTCCTTCAAACATCATCGTACTTGGTGAGTGTTTGATTGTTTCATGAACCGATGAACGATATGCCATAGCAAGTAAAGATAAGTTCGTCCCAGTCACGTTGATTAGAAGAGACATATTTGCTTAGTATGTCTTCTATTGTTCTATTGAATCGCTCAACCATACCATCACTTTGAGGATGACATGAGGTGGTTCTAGTTTTGTCGATACCAAGATATTCACAGTTGTTGGAAATATATATCATAATAGCCAGTAAAATTTTGATGTGCCAGATGTGCACATTTCAGGAAATTCCTCATCAGTGACATTAAGACCGAAAAGTTTGATAGATAAAAACTTAACTTAAACAGTTGAAAATAATGAATCTAAAGTTTCAAAATTATATTAAATCCAAATTCAGCTAAGGAGTGCCTTGCATGAGGGAACAAACTTTAGTTTTGAATAAATTTCAAATTTTAGACGGCTGAAAATTTTGCTAAATGGTAAATTTTCTGACAGCACAGAGTACTGCATAATGAGTTATGGGTACCCTGAGGGAGTTTTACTCCACCAGCCGCGGTGTTCAATTCAAATTGTCTATCTTTATGAGTGTAGTTGGTTCGGTACACTAAAACGTGAGACAAATTAATTAATAAATATCGAAGCTATTGTTTTTGTCTCTTGATCTTATTATTGGGAATACTTCGACCCACTTAGTAAACTAATCGAAAATAACAAGAATATACTTGTTTCCTTTAGAAGTTTCAGGTAAGGACCCATAATATCTATTGCAACCCTTTCAAGTGGAGCTCCAACCAGATATTGGATCATAACACCATGGGCTTTTCTAGTTGGGCCTTTTCAAAAATGACAGATATCACATTTTTTACAAAAATCCTTTACATCTTGTTTATAATTGAACCAGTGAAAGCGCTGTTGTACCCTGTGTAGGGTTCGCTTAATCTGCTAATTTCAATTTTTAAATTTATAATAAAGAACTCCAAGAAGTTTAACACAGTTCCATTTGGACTAGTAATATTTTATTTCCTGGTTACAAACTTTTGGCTCCTGGTGTCACTGATGAGGAATTATTTTCCGAAATATGCACATATGGCACATCAAAACTTAGCAGGTATTTGTTTTACATTTACTACCCCTGAGCGGGTACCACTGCTGGTGGAGTAAAACTCCCCGAGGGTTTCCATAATTCAGTAGGCAGTACTTTATGCTGTCAGAAAATATACCATTTAGCAAAATTTACAGCCGTCTTAATTTTGAAATTTATTCAAAACTAAGTTCTGTTACCTCATGCAAAACATTCCTTAGCTGGATTTGGATTTATATAATTTTGGAACTTTAGATTCATTATTTTTCAACTGTTTGGTTTATGTTTTTTATATATCTAACTTTCGGCCCCTACTGTCACTGATGAGGAATGATTTTCCGAAATGTGCACATATGGCTTTTTAAAATTTAGCAGGTATTTGTTTTATATTTACAAGCTGAGACTGTGTTCCAGCTTGGTTTTTATTAAGCTTTTCTTTTAGTTTTACTAGTTGTGAAAGAATTTAATCTTTATTTTTAATTCTTTCAATTCATTTGAATTCTTAGATCTAAACCATAAGCATTGTTCATTTTCATGATTCTGTTCTTTATCAGTTTTGTTTTTTACATTTCTTATTATTCAAAATAACTTTATTTGCGGTATCATTAACATGTAACATTTCTTTCTTTCTTGGCATTAGCAATAGTTGCAGTCTATACACCGTCTCGATAAATCATCAGCATTTCCATGTTGGCGACGTGGACGATGCTGAATTTTAAAGTTGTATGTTGCTAGTATCTGCAACCATTTTGCGATTTGACCTTCTGGATTTTTAAATTTCATTAACCAACTAAGTGCACTATGGTCCGTTCTTATAAGAAAGATTGTGCCATATAAGTTATGGTGAAAATGTTTGATTGCTTCAACAATAGCAAGCAATTCTTTTCTTGTGACACAGTAATTTCACTCAGAAGTCCTTCTGTAGTTTGCTACAACTTTTTTTGTCCATCATGAACTTGCGACAGGATGGCACCAAGACCAAAGTTACTGACATCGGTATCCAGTAAAAATGACTTTGTCATGTTCGGATATGCTAGTATCGGTGTAGATGTCAAATCCGATTACTTAGCAGGAATAATCGTTTCACTTGAAGGTGGTTAAACACATATTGTCGCGACTGATATTTTAAAAACCATTTCTAACTTCAAGCTGAAAGTAATTTTCATATATAAAATTATACCCAATTACCACTGGGGCTTCTATGTCAGCGACAACAATCAAGTGATGAAGACTTTTACTAGCAATTTCTACCAAGAAATAGGCTGATCTGAGAGGAGTGATGATTTCGCCATTAGCCATTTGTAAACAATACGGATGTTTCGGGTTACGCACTCTTCTATGTTTGAAGGTAAAATATGTACAGTGTAAACGCAGCAGGTTCCACAGGATAACTTCCTGTTTTCTTGGCAACAAGTAAACAATGTCGTCTGTACATATCAATACCGCGAAATTTGAAGAAATGAGTGTTCCAGAGTTGAAGGCTTTTTATTCGACAAAGGAATAACATGCTCTATTTACAAAAAGAACCACCTTGTGAAGTTGTGTAGATTAGCAGAGGAACTAGATTTGGAATCAACGACAACGGTTGATGATTATGAGCAAATGGACGAGAGACGGAGAAGGATAAACGAGACGGAATTACTGCCCCCTTTGACAGAGCTTAAAGAATGGTCAAGTGATTTACAGTCCATGCCATTGGTAGAGACAAGTGATGTTTTGATTTACTGTTTAAACATTTGTGGCTAGTAAGAAATAGTCAATATTTTTTAAATTAAAAATTAATTATTATTATTAACAACGACAGATTAAATAAGTGCATTTGGATACACACATTAGAATTATTTGAGTAAAATTTACCTTTTTTGTGACACTCCAACAACATTGCAATTGATAACTTACAAACACTGTAATATAACATGTTTTGTCAGCCTTTCAGCAAGGAAGATTTTGATATATTCATCTAGAGCATAATGAGGAAAAGTTCAACAAAAACATATTTCCGAGTGGCAAGGATTTATAATAGGTCCTCCTAATCTTTTTCATAAAAAGTAAACAATTAAGATAAACATAGAAAATGTTTCCATTCTTATATTTCATCACATTTCCACTGTTATTTCATCACAATAAACATAAATTATTTAGGAATGACAGTAGAATCACAAGATACAGGGACGACAGTGGATACCAACTATTTTTGGCTGAACACATAAAACATGTCTACATACATAATTGCAAAGACACAGAATTCTGTATATCAAAGCAGAGTGTATTCCAGAGACCAGACAATCTGAGACACCCTACACTACATGGCTTATTATGCACAGAAGTGGATATTTTAAAAGTGGGGGTTGTTCTTGTGTAGTGTAAGTAGAGTTTAACACTGGGAAAGTTTCAATAATTATTCTTTAACAAGCTGAGTGGTGTTTAACTACTTTCAAATGCATACATTTCAGAGCATGATCCTGATATCAGCTCTTTCCTTCAGCCATAACACTTTTTTTATATTTTTAAATAACTTTAATTTTCATTTCATTACATCTAGGTACCAAGTGGTCTTAAGCTCATGCTTACAGACCAGAGTGCCTCTTACCACCTAGGCTTAAACCCTACTCTGACAGATTCTGGTGTTAGAAGGTTTGTTAGTTTGCTTGTCAAAGGTTGGTGGTATTCTTCAAGTCCCCCCCCCCCCCACTATCCAAGTACTAGTTGCCTGAATATAAATGAACCATTTTTGACTTATGTAAAACATATTTACGCAATTTAATTACATATGTAATGTACATGTATATGTATTTGTAAAGAATCTTGTTGAAATCAGCAAATTAAAAATAACATAAACAATAAAACTTTGAAAAACATTAAGTTTATAGATTATTATAAATGTTTTATTGTGCAGTCATTTAATTAAAATTTAAAGCAAACATCACATATATTTGTACTTCATCTGCTACATCATTCTGCATTCAGGGATTTTTCTGGCCATTTTGGGAAACGGACCTTGGGATGAACTTGGGAAAATCATTGACAAAATCAACATTTTGGGAAAATTTTTCATTAAACTTTAAAAACTTTCACATTGTCAGCACATCCAATATTTTGCCTGGAATATTTACTATTTTGATGCATGCTGGTAGTCACTCATTTGTACCAAATCACTCAGACATGAACACAATATCTTCATAGACTGGCTTCAATACAAACATCTGAGAAAGCTGTTTCATGAGTTGCTCCCATTCTATCAGATCATCATTGAGTTTGAATCAAAATGTGCATAAATAAAGGTTATTATAAAGATATACAAGCTACACCAAAAACATAGAGTTTTTTTCTCTTTTTCTGAAGTTTCTCAAAGCAGGATCATTTGGGAATTTTTACCTACAATATTGGGAAAAATGTATGCTTTTTGGCATTGGGAATGGGTCCCTTTACCGGACCCTGTAAGTGGCCAGAAAAATCCCTATGCAAATTCAGAAAAAAAGTCTCATGAACCATTTTTCACTTAAGGAAAACATATTTACGCAATTCAATTACATATGTAATGTACATTTATTTGTAAAGAATCTTGCTGAAATCAGCAAATTAAAAATAACATAAACAATAAAACTTTGAAAAACATTAAATTTATAGATTATCATTATGTTTTATTGTGCAGTCATTTAATTAAAATTTAAAGCAAACATAACATATATTTGTACTACATCTGCTACATCATTCTGCAGCAATTTCAGAAAAAAAGTATCTTTTTAGTGTGTACAATGGTAATGACATTTTATCCCTTGTCAAGATTATTTTGGCTTAATAGGACATGCTAGTAATACTATGACTGTCTACTATTCACTAAACAAAGTGATGCCCCCTCTGATTCATAGCAGAAATACAAATACATGTACTGATGAAAATCAAATGTCTGACAATATACACATCTAATTCATGTACAAATATTCACTCATAAACTTACAGGCATTAACACTAGGAGTTCACCAGATTAGCCATGAACTCAACTTTTAGTACCAACTACAAATTCTTTTTTTGGTGTTATTATCAACTAAATAATACCACTTGCCTAGATAACAATACTTTTTATTTTTAATTTTAAATTATTGAATTACAACTATTTTGATCCCTTTGTGAAAATGGTTTAGCCTTTCTTTCAAGTCAAACAGTAAATAACTATGAAAAATTTCGAAAAAATTTGAAGTTTTGGTTATAAATTTTTTCATTATAAAATTCTACCTTTCAGGGATAATGGTACTTGCAAACATTGTATTGCTTTGTTGTTTGCTTTGAAACAGTGGAGTGCAAGACCCACGGACCGACACACTGTGACAGGGACAGATGTTACATGTGCCTGGGACAAGCCACGGAAAACTTCCCAACCACTGAAGGTTGATGAAATGGAATCCTCTTTAAAAAAAAATCAAGATTACATTTAGAACCCAATGTCAAGCAATACAACCCTTGTAGGAAAGTGCTTCTTCTTTTAAACAAAATAATAGAAAAACGTGTATGCAAGCTATGTAAAAATGCTAATTCTATGGTTCTTCATACTCTCAGATTCAATTGAAGAAAGTGATGATGAAGCTAGTGATGTTCCTGCAACAATGCCTGAACTGGGAAATTATTGCAGAGAACATAATTTAGATATGACCAACGAATTTACAAAATCTCTTCATGACTTGGACACCATTAATTAAGTAGAGGTTATTTCTATGGGTCAATCAGATAATCCTGACTGGTATTTATACAGGAAAGGTAGGATCACTGCTTCAATCCTTTCTTCCATTCAAAATTTTTAATTTACCGATAAAACTGATCATTATATTGTTAAAAAAATATTTTCAAATAAAAGTGTGCAAAATGAGGCAATGAAATTTGGTAAAGATCATGAGCCAATTGCAAGGCAAATTTATTTTAACAACTACAAATCAACCCATAAACATTTTTATATCAAAGAATGTGGTCTTTTTATATATTCTGAGAAACCATTTATAGCGGCTTCACCTGATGCAGTTATAATGTAAATGCTGTGGTCAGGGCCTGGTAGAAATTAAATGTTCATTTTCTTATAAAGATGAATTACCATCTATAGCAGCAAATGACAACCATTATCATTTATATACTAATGAAAATAATCAAATTCATTTAAAACATGACTCTTCCTGGTATGTACAGATACAAGGTCAGCTTGGTGTTACTAAAATGAAATGGTGTGATCTTGTTTTTTACACAAGAAGAGGTATTGTTGTAGACAGAATTTATTTTGATCAGGAATTTTTTGACAAAACATGAAAAGTGTGACAAATTCTTTCATAATTATGTAAAGCATTTCCTTAAGGTATAATTACTATATACAAGAAAATGAAACAGTTTGAAAAAATAGATTCAATAAGTCTGGGAATGTATCAGCATTTCGCCATAATAATTTAATTGCACGATTTTGACCCTTTTGGTTTTTAATCCCAAAAATTGTTAACTTTGTTTTTTCTTTTTAATTTTACACAAATTTAGTGTACATATACTAGTATATCATAATGTCTTCATAACTTTTTTGATCAATAACTTATTAAACCAATATTTTCTCAATAAATTTAAAATAAAGTACTTAATTTGATTAATGGGTAAAATATGTATTAATAAAAAGGGTTAAAATCAAGAGTTTAATTTATTACAGCCTTAGTAAACAAATCAAGTATTATTTTACTAAAGGTTTACTCAGATTACACAAAAAAGCTGACACTTTTCCTATCATATTTGCAATTGGTTTATATTTCCAATTAAGGATGCCAGAAAGAATTTGACACTTTGTTAATTTTTGTATTGCCCTTTCAACATGAATTCTTAATTTAGCAATTGTTCTTGTTTTCTGAATATCGACACTAGTAAAACGTTTCCCCTTGCCCCATTTACATTTCTTGGTGAATGGTGGAATTACTAAAGTTGCTCGTCTCTCTGTTAGTAAATCTCTTATTAGAAAACCACGATCTGCCATCACCTCATCCCCTCCTGAAATTAAATCTAAATACCCAGAATTTTCAGTTATGAACCTATCAAATGCATTTCCACCCCACAAATCTGATACAAATGGAAATGCACCTTCAGGTGTAATATTGACAGGACACTTAAAAGTATTGTTGGATTTATATGAGCTATATGTCTTATGCTAAGCAGTTGAGAACGGGGTTTTTGAATGAATATTTCTGTACAGTCAATGATTGATCGAGTTTTAGGATATGATGTTTTAAATGATTTTGGCATATACTTTTTAACTTTTCTTTTTGATGGCCATTTGATACGTAGTGAAAAAACAGAATGAATGAGACTTATCCAAGTAATAAAGATCTGTGAAACACTAGAATTTGAAATCCCAAAGAGATCACCTAAAAAATGAGAAACTAGGCCAAGCCTTAGCTTGAGTAGGGTTAATAAAAACTCATTAAATTTAGTTAGTTTTCTCTTTGGACCAGTTTTCTTTCTCTGAATAGATTGTTGATAATTAATTTCTTGAGTTGTTGCTGCTGCTCCACTCCAGTACTTTGGATTAGGCTCAGCTTCATTTATAATATCTAAAAATTTAAAAAAAGAAACGCATAGAAATTAAAGCCATTGAAAGAACAGAAAAATTTAATCAATTCATTGCTAATATTTGAATGTTGCAATTTGACAGAGTCATTTTTTTAATTTAATGAGATTGATATAAAAATATTTATAATGCCAAGATCATTAATCTACTTAATTCATGGCAGGACATACACAAGACTTAAAATTTTAGATACTGCTTTCTCATTATGTTTTCTGAGGACAGAGTACCGGTACCTAGTAGCACACAATGTCATGATTATGCGAATAGGGAAGTTGTATGATTGTCTGTGATGTACTCATCTAGCAATTGTCACCCTCAGTGTGCATTGGTTCAAGGCAAACCATAAACCACATTTGCACATCTCATACATACACAAACTTGTTCTTAGATTAATAATTAGAGTTGTTAAATTTACTCTCATCACAAATAAATGTAATGAAAAAATTGCCAAGGTTAATATTAAATCAGCAATCAACTAATAATGCATTTCTTTGTTCAAAAAGTTATATGTTTTTTTTTGAATTACATGTATATGAAATGAATGAATAATTGAAAACGAAAATAATTTGCAAAATATTTACCAAATATCCCATGAAGTTGGGTAGATGTTGGTATCCCAGTATATTTATTGATGTTTTCATCACTTTTTAAGATGACCTCACAGATGCTTCACGAAGAAGCGTCTCTTTGTCATTAATTTGGTCTCTAGTCTTATGATGTCATCTTCCAAAGCTTCAACATCTAAAAATGTCATATCTGTCTGGCAAGCTTTATCTTCAAATTCAGGGTATGAATTTTTTTCCAGACCACAGTATAGATGGTCACTACAATTAACAGTTACATACTCTGAGAACAAAAAATACACATTTTTATAATAATCTGTGTTGTATTAAACGGTAAACCAAGATATATATATCTAGTGCTCAACAGGGATTCTGGTTATTTTGTAAAACACCATACAGACATACCAATGGGCACAAACTGTGCACCTTTACTTGCTGATTTGTTTCTTTACTTTATTCATATGAATCAGAATTTTTACAGAACCTTGTCAAATCTGGAAAAAAGACTGTCGCTAAATCATTCAACTACACATACAGATATAAAGATGACGTTCTTTCTCTAAATAATCACAAATTTGGAGAATATGTGAATGTCATCTATCCAAGTGAGCTTGAAATAAAAGACACGACAGATTCTCCATGTTCTGCTTCATATTTGGACTTATACCTCAA
This sequence comes from Tegillarca granosa, assembly GCA_029721355.1. Classification (NCBI taxonomy): domain Eukaryota; kingdom Metazoa; phylum Mollusca; class Bivalvia; order Arcoida; family Arcidae; genus Tegillarca; species Tegillarca granosa. The sequence continues at coordinate 45,016,121 of CM056602.1, forward strand.
TTATGACACCCATGAAAGGTTACATCTGAAACTATACGACAAACGTGATGACTTCAATTTTTCAATTGTCAACTTTCCGTTTCTTTGCAGTAATATCCCTGCTTCTCCTGCGTATGGTGTATATGTTTCACAGTTAATACGGTACGGTAGAGCTTGTTCCCACTATGGGAACTTTCTGCAACGAAGCAAATTACTTACAATTAAATTGTTGACACAAGGATATTGCAAGCCTAGGCTAATCAGGGCCCTTAAAAAGTTTTAAGGCCGTCATCACAATATTGTTGATAAGTATGTAGTCACTGTATCCCAACTTATACTGGATATATTTGACTTACCATAGTTCTTTGTTCCTTTCATTCTCAAAATTGACTTGCACGTGACGGATGTAGCTAGCTAAACAGGTGCTTACCCTTCCGGATCACCCGGCCTCACTTCCTTGATGGAAGTTCACATGTATCACCTATTTTGCCAGTTTGCAAAGTTTTTACTTTGTTTTTGGGATTGTGATATGGACAAGGACTGGTATGTTTGTTTTATTTTTATTGTATATACTCGTATTCTATTTCAAATTCATCTGACGATTTTTTCATGTTTGCCATGTAATTGATGAACAAAAACATTACTATCACCAACATGTAATGAAATACATGTACTTTATACTGTAGTGTTAGTTGTGCATTTCATTAAACTTTTTTATTTCAGTTTTCTTTATCATAATTATTATCGTTGTTGTTGTTTTATTGCATTGAAATCAGACCTTTTAATAATTAAATACAAAATTTGTAATAAAACTTGTATGTATGTAGTTCACAATTTTTTTCATTAAAGTCAGGACGAGGTTTGATTATTATTATTATCATTATTATTATTATAAAAACCTTTACAAGGAGAATTAATCTTAAGATCATCTTTCTTACTAAATGTGGCAACTTCAATTTCCATGAAAACTGGTGGTGTTTGTGTACGCAAATAACTATTTTTTAAAAGATAATAATTATTATTATTACGACATACAGTATCAAATAACTTTGAATTTATATTGTCAATTAATCATTGTTACTTATTTATTAGCAAACAAAATATTGATTTCTTAAAATTTGATTTTAAAAATTCTTATTTAAACAAAGACATTAATTGTAAAAATAGGGCATTTCTTCCTTTGCAATCTATTTTCATTGCTCTAACAACAAAATCAAAAAGCAAATGTAATTGGAAACTGTAATAGAAATTTTGACCAGTCCATAGGTCATTAACATTTAATTTTTTTCATCATTTGAATCTTCTCTGCATATTTTAACAAAAACTATTCAGACTGGTCATCATCTGGTACATATAAATTTTCAATGTTCAACAAATACATGTAGTTTTAAAAAATTCATTTTTTATTTGTAAGATCATTTAAACATAACATTTGCCTCAAAATCTAGGGTCATAAACTCTGTACATTTGTTTGGAGTAGAGTAAGATCCTCGTTTCTTGAAAAAGGAAAACTCTGTACATTTGTTTGGAGTAGAGTAAGATCCTCGCTTCTTGAAAAGGGAAAACTCTGTACATTTGTTTGGAGTAGAGTAAGATCCTCGCTTCTTGAAAAGGGAAACAGATGAAGGTCGACATCGATTTTTTTTGTTAATTTGTAATTGTTATAGGCAAAAAGTTCAGGCAAAGGGTGTTCTTTTGTAGGACTGTCATCAACAAAATGCAGAGAGCATACTCTATGTTTTTTGGTTGGTGAATAGCCATCCCTACGAAGAAGTTGTAGCCACTTCCTTTTCATTTTAGGATCATTTCTTTCAGTTGGAAATGGAAAAAATTCTATGTCTTTCATGTAGCCATATTTCCTTCGCTTTCTGTCATCAGAACTGCATCCTTCAGCAGCACAAAAATACTCTTTTGTTGCTTTTCCTGACATTGTTCAATTTAGATCATTTGCGGGTATCTACAAATTAAACCTAAAAGAATGTAACAGATTTAATGTCTGATGTTAATTTCTGTGTTTTTATAATGTTACAAGGTGATGGTTTATGTTTATTACATAAAAAAATTGGACAAACAATGTGGTTTTTTCTAATTATTTACAAATTATTTTGAACATTTTCATAAATATGTATATGTATCCCTATTGATAGATAAGGATATGTAATTGATTTTATTAATAAACAAGTTTTCAATAGACTAAAATCATTTAAGATATCAGACATGAACCAATGTAATTTCAAGTTTTTACAAAACTTGGTTAAACATTAATGGTAATGTTATAGCAATTGTATGTTGAAAGTCTAAAGTTAAAGACAGTTTTGTGTTTCTAGTTTTCTGTCAGAAAGGAAACACTTTTTTAAAAAATTAAATTCATTGTAAGAAAACACCCAATAATCACAATGAATAAAAACATTTGAAATATACATGTTGTTCTGTGTAAAATATATTATACTTATTCTTATTTGTTGGCTGGGATTCTTGATATCTTCTCTGTGTATATATAATGAAAGGTGTTTATATGCAAAATAAAACAGTCATGGAATTGCAAGCTGGCAAAAAATGACACAACCTGACAAATTCATAAAAGTCATATTTTTGCAAAACATTGCCAATTACTCAATTTCCAACTATTAAAACAAAACCCAAAAAAACTTAATATCATCACATGCAAATTTTTCAAATGAATTATAACTATGACTTAAGTGAAGAATCATTGGAAAGTTAATATACTGAATAACTGTCAATATGTATTTACAAGCCATGGGTGGCTAAAATACGAATTGCTGAAGTTTTAAATATATGGATTTAAATATAAAAATAAATGAACCCAATAGGGATGATGTGCTTCAGCAACTACAAGTAGTGTGGATTAATGGTTTTTATCTGTAAAAGAAGTCGGTTCTTGTACAGTAGAGAAAACTGGACAACCAAGAATTTAGATACAGATAATAAACCAACAAATTTTCTCACATTTAGATCTATGATCAATAAGTCCATCTTTGGCCAAGTGGTTATGATAGTGAAAGGTGAAATATTTTACACTTATTGAATATTGTTGCTCGGAAGATTTTTCTTCCGTGGCTCATCAATATTAACACAGAACAGTTTTAAGGTGTTATTTCAAGTGACAAGAACAACTTGTATGGATAGGAGATAAAATTGGAATCATCACTTTAAACCTACAACTCTGATATTCTTCATTTAAGTCTTTTTCAAAATAAATTATGTATATATATAAAGGAAACATAATGGTTTTAAATTAAAAAATTAAACAACTACATTAACTTGATTTCAAAACGTTTCACTGACGATCACACACAAACGAAATCATCATTTATGTTCTGTATCTTTTGATCTATGTGGTGTCACTGTCAGTTTATTAATTTTCTTATTTGTAACGATAACATAGCCTTATATATATGCCTGTAAAGTACTTACCTAACTTATTTATCCTGACGACTATCGAACCAGAAGTTGGCCTGTGGAACTTTTTACGCAAATCACGTGATTTTGGGCACATATAATATCCGGAACTGGCCCGGAAACCGGTAACCCGAACATCCGTATTACATGTATTGTTTAGAACAGGACGAACAACTTCCGGTATCATGTTATATTTCAAAGGATAAAAGACTGTTGAAGTGGACCCTGTGTCTATAAGACAATTTAAAACGGTAGGCGTAAGCGTGTAAACATTCGCTCATCGCTTCGAATACAATCCGAAGTTTGCAACAATGATTCCAATAATCATGAACTTGAGACTGACAAAACGCGAATTAACAGACCATTATTTTACTGTTTTTACAACAATCCTAGAGGCAATAAGGTGTACTATTATTGTTGTAACGATAACATAGGCTTATATATATGCCTGTAAAGTACTTACCTAACTGATTTATCCTGACGACTATCGAACCGGAAGTTGGCCTGTGGAACTTTTTACGCAAATCACGTGATTTTGGGCACATGTAATATCCGGAACTGGCCCGGAAACCGGTAACCCGAACATCCGTATTACAAGTATTGTTTAGAACAGGACGAACAACTTCCGGTATCATGTTATATTTTAAAGGATAAAAGACTGTTGAAGTGGTCCCTGTGTCTATAAGACAATTTAAAACAGTAGGCGTAAGCGTGTAAACATTCGCTCATCGCTTCGAATACAATCCGAAGTTTGGAACAATGATTCCAATAATCATGAACTTGAGACTGACAAAACGCGAATTAACAGACCATTATTTTACTGTTTTTACAACAATTCCAGAGGCAATAAGGTGTACTATTATTGTAAAAAACGAGGTCACTGGAGAAAAGATTGTTGGAAACTTAAGCGTGACGATCTTATAGCCGAGACCACATCCTCTACAGAAGAAAATAACAATCAGTCACCAAAGAAGGAGAATCATTAAATTCGGAAAACAAAATTGTGCTGAAATTGGGACCAAATTTCAGCAGACAGTATTCTAGATAGGTCCAAAAGTATTCTAAACATAAATAAAAGGGTACATGAGGGTTTATATATAAAAGTTAATATGTATTGCATTGAATTCAAGAGCCACGCGTACTGCTTCCTCAACAGTTTGTGGTTTACTCTGAAATATTGGCCATTCCATCTCGGATTCATTTAACGAATCAACGAAACAATCTCGAGCGAGCTGTTCTCTCAATTGTATTGAAGCCGGAGGGTAAGCTAACCAATTTATCGTTTAATGTCTTGAGCAAGCTCAGTCGTCAAGGCTTCGCCACGATTAACAATTTTTCCTTAATTATGAGCACGATGCATTTCAGACTGAATAACGTGCAGTCAAAGGTGTTTTTAAATGTGGGAAATTTCTGCGTAATTCAGGTCTCACATCGTTAAGCAGGCTCTGCGCATTGCCTCTAACACGGCTGTTATGAGGACCAGTTATTCCAAGCACGTACCGAGTCCCGAACTCATGTCCTTACCAATCTGGCGCGCACAAAAAAAAAAAAAAACACATACACAAACACACACACACACACACGAAAGAGAGAGAGGAGATGGGGATGATTCCTGTTGCACCTTTAACCAAATATTAATTTTTTGACTGAAACTTAAGTCCCTGTGACTTAGGAATTTTATGAAAGAGAACAACAACAATAGTAAATAGTAATAATAATAATAATACTCCAAGAAAGAGAGAGAGATTAAAAAAGTTTTTCATTGTTATAATATCTATTGTTTCAGATAAAATTTTGTACATTAACATATACTGACTTTAATGGGTCTATTTTAATTTTAAAAAGTTTGGTTCAATTTTGTATAAATTTGTGAATTTTATTAAATTTATCTATTTTATATCATGAAAACTTTTTTTCTTTTTTAGCTCACCTGACCGAAAGGTCATGTGAGCTTATGGCATAGCGCGGCATGTGTATGTGCGTGCGTCGTTAACACCTGTTTTCGACTTCTCCTCCAAAACAGCTGAACAGATTTCAATGATACTTGGTCAGAAGCATATATGAGCCGGTGCAATTCAGATTTGTTCATGGCGTTGCCATGGCTACCAAAACTAGGTCAAGGTGACCTAGGGGTCCAAAAATCTTAAACCAATGATGGGAAAAAAAATCTGATGTGATTTTTGGATTCTCTAGGGTCTTAAGCCTATAGTTTGTTCATTTCGTGAAATTTGGTCGAAAAATTGGTTACGCGTTTTTGCGTGAAATGAAAAAAATTTCGTTAAATGGCTTCAAATTGTTATAACTTGACTATTTGAACAAATAATGACATGGGGTTTTCAGTTTTGACTTTTTCCTGAAATGACCTTTAAAATAGGGTCAAAGTCACAAATCAAGGTCATGACCTAATTTTTGATTTATGCAGTTTTAGGCAATTTTCTTGCAAATATTAAAATGAATAGATAAATGAATTCAAAACATTGTTAAAATGTTCCCCATGACAAAATTTAGAAAGGTACCAAGTTTCGTAACTATATTTTTCAACTGTTTGGGTTATATATTTTTTATGTATCAAACTTTTCGGTCTTAGTGTCACTGATGAGGAATTAATTTCCGAAATGTGCACATCTGGCACATCAAAATTTAACTGGTATATGTATTATATATAATCCATGTTGGAGTTGTTGCCCCTGAAATGTTATTTGTTTCTTATAAGTACTAAAATTGTGCATTAACTTGAAAACTATAAACTTTTTGTATATGCATGTATATAAAAATATTGTAGGTATTGATATGGCAGTCATTGTGATATATATTTTAAGGTCATGTGTTGAAAGGTCAAGGTCATAGCTGCATATGTGTACTGAGACTGTGAATTATCTTGAAAACTATTAACTTTTTGTATAAGCATGTATATTAGAATATTGTAGGTATCGATATGTCGATCATTTTGATATATGGTTCAAGGTCATATGTTCAAAGGTCAAGGTCATAGCTGCATATGTGTACTGAAACTGTGAATTATCTTAAAAACTATAAACTAAGGTTCAAGTTCATATGTTCAAAGGTCAAAATCATGGCTGCATAACCATATTATGGTTAATGATTTGGAAATTATTTTTTGTACTATAGTTAGATCATGCATATGAGCTATTTATAAATGAAATGTGACTAGACATTTCTGATTAATTATTGCAGGATTTTCCAAATTTGAGGAATTTTATGAACCTTTTGTAATTAAGTTATTTGTAAGTTTTTGGACATTTCCTCAGGTGAGCGTTAAGACCCATGGGCCTCTTGTTTATTTTTGCAGGTCTGATATCCAGGGATTTACCATTTGGAGATTTGGAGTGAATTTATTATCAGTATGACATAAATATCTACCATCAGTGAGTAGATATAATATCTTATATATTTAAGAGTTAAAGAAGGATGTTTAATTCGATAAATCTTGTAAATTATTGAAAACTTCAACACAGTGATGTTATTGTTGTGAATCATTGACAAAGACTCTTAAGTTTAGAATTTTAAAAGTTCTTGAATATAGTCCTTCAAATTTGGAATATGAAAAAGTACCTTATAACTAAGTTTAAAATATATATAAAAATTTTACAATTTTTTATAATTAAAATTGAACACATGATTATCTGTCATTTTTTCTTTTTATTCAGAAAGGTAAATTCTCTCAATTTACACTTAATATACATGTATGCATGCAGGTGAATACAACACCCAAGTTGTCTGCTTTTTCATATGCTTAACAAAAAATGTTGGTTTACATATTAACATGAATAAATCATTGGAATACATAATGATTGCTGTCCAATATAATTAATTTTTGTGGCCATCTTAGATGGAATTAAAAAACGTGTGACCTCTGGCTGTATAAATCTGTTCAATTATGGCCTTTCAGAGGAGCCACCAGTAACCTTTACAGCTCTATGTTCATTGTTTTAGACATACACACAAGATTGTGTATGAAGTCATGTTCAGTATTCTGTTCAGAGTGACATGGATGGATATGTGAATTGTGATTTTTTGCTAGTGAAATATCTGTAAAAAATCACTTTAAATCCCCTTTCCAAAGACTTTATGAAAGACTCCATTCTATTTCTTTTCGTTTCAAAATTTATCAATATTACTTTTTTATTTTATTTTTTTTTATTATTTTATTTAATTTTAAATCTTCTTATTTTATTTATTTAATGGGAAGTTCAAATGCTTAATGAAATCAAATTATTTTGAAACACTTAAATTAAAAAATTTGTTGATGCATCTTACTTTTATTTATCACTATATCAGTATTTATCCAATCAATATTTAGTTGTTTTATACAGAAACTCTTCCACCACCACATGATGACGCTCATTTGGCTTTAGAATTCTTGTGAAATTTTTGTTAAAGATTGAAAACATTTACTATATAAAACAGTTAATAATAAAAATTATTATTAATTTTTTAGGTAAATCGCTTAGATCTAAGTGATAAGGGAAAAATAATTTGCATGATTTAATATTCCATAACTTTATAATAATAATTATTTTTATTATTATGATCCAAGTAGAGAGATAATTGAATGAAAATTATATTTAAAATCACATTTATAGCAATTTTACTTGGTCAGAAAATAGAATATTCTATATTTAGAGCATGTAAAAATGACGTACTTTTAAATTTAAATTTTATCAATTTTTTTCTACGAAAGTTATATTTACATGTGACAAATCCATTTTCATATCACGGCAGGTGAAGTACCTGCATTTGTATAGAAATTAAGAATTTAGTCAATGGAAAAGAGTAACCTTTTATTTTGATCACAATTGTCAGATTTATAAGCTATTATGTTCTGCGATTTTCCTTCTTATCACGACCGATAACCCGTTTATTTTTTTATTATTTTTTCATTAAACTAAAAACATCATCACAAAAAGCGAAGATTATGGCCATTTTTACAGAATATCACGGTATGTGTCCTTCCTGAGTGTCGAAAAATTAGAAAATCTACAATGATTTCTTTCATGATCTCATGCAAAATATCGAGTTAAGATACTTCTCTAACTACCATCAGAATGCGTTTTTTCAACTTTTCGCTTTGAAATAAAATTATTCGGCACAATGTGATGTACACGAGCTTCCGCACCATTCGGAAAATGGCACTGAAAGTTTTTCTAGAAAACGGCAACTTTATTATTTATGTTTACAGAGCGAAAATAAAAAAAATCGCATTCTGATTGTAGAGAGATAATCGACCAACGATTTGAATTTTATTCAGAATGCCGAAATTGGTCTTGTGAGTTTTCTAATTTTTTACACTTTTGGGACCATCGCACTCTGAAGCGTAAACAAATATGGCGGACATTGGTTGCCAGCGGTGTACATTTCGCAGCCCTACGCATGATCAGTAACGATAACCTTTTTAAATAAGGTAAAGAAGGGTTCTAACAGCCGTGTCTAAGGCTAGATGCAAGTTGTAATGCTTTAGTTATATCATCCCAACAATTTAGATCTGACACGATTTCAAAAAACAAGAAGACATAGTCATTTGCACCCCCCGCTCTACTCACTTTCTATTTACCACCAATAGTCTTAGCCATTACAACTTCTATTCAATTTCATGTAAAACTTTTTTTTTTTTTTTTTTTTTTGGTTGTTGTTTCAATAATGACAGAAAAACTATAATGTTTTAAAATGACATAACATTTTTTTAACAAAATATTTACAATATCTTTTTTTCCGTTTTCTTTTTTCCCCCAGTATTCATTGAAGACAATTGATTACTAGGTATTTAGGTATTAGATATAAATAAATATATATATATAACATTGTTCTAAAAACAGGAATTACTAGAAATCAAACAGACAATTTGTTGGTAAAAAAAATTCACATGTTATATACAATTATTGAAGCACATAATATATATGTGACAATAAAAGTATAAAGCATACCTGTTAAATTACGTTTCTTTCAAAAGACACCGAGACAAGGTGATGATCAGAATATGGAACAGAAAAATATGACCTGATACAGAGTTATTGGAATATATATGGTCAAGTATTCCTCCCTGTCTGTGAGTGGGCTCATTAATACACAGTTCTAGAGAATAGTTATACATTAGGTCTCTGAGTTTACTTTGCTATTGAGAGTCATCTATGTTAAATCTCCAATGACAATGGTCTTCTTTTCAAAAACAGGTAACTGATCAAGTAAGTTCTAGAGTTGCAAAAGAAATGTTGACTGTGGCGTAACAGGGGGTTTATACAAAAGAATAATAAAGTGTTATTGTGTATAGTTACATCATGGACAAAAGTCTGTTGTAAATTGTTGACTGGTATGTTAACCACTTGACAACTTTTTTGTTAGAATTGCTAATCGATGTTGTGTATGTTTAAGGCAAAATTTGAATCCAGAGATTGGATAGTCCTCTCCTGAGGCTTCTCTGGGTGCATGTGTACAAAGAACTGTTAGACTTTGCAATATTTTATGCGACACTAAATCTATGTAATGTCTAGGTAGTGACCTGATATTAATATGACTAATTGCAATTCCATTCTCTGTCACACAGTTTAGAGGATGTTTCCAAGAGAATAATGACTCCCTTTCCATACGCACCATTTCAAACTTTGCAGCCTGATTAACAGAAACTTTCTCAGAACAAAAGTCAATAATTTTAAGGCTAGCTCTTGTAGGACAACGACTTAGCATAGTATATTTAAGACCTTGTGGAATTGGAGTCCTCAAGCTGTGGCGACTCAAATCGTGAACGACATATTGATATGTACTACCTTGTGACTTGTGTACCGTTAATCCAAAAGCTAAAATTCCCGGTTATTGTCTTCTTGCTACTGTTATTGGTACTCTTGGGGACAAAATAAATCTTGCAGTAACTGCTTTAACTGGAACACAATGTGACAAATTAGGCAGACTTTGCTTTTTTGCTCGTTTTTCACACTATCCTTTGTCAAATTTTACATAAATTGTACAATTTAAGAATTGTCTTGATTTATGTCATATGTAACCAAGTCCCTGTTGCAACATTGACAAGTTTGTCAGCTATATCAGTATTCTTTGTATGCATCCATCTAAATCGTATAGCTATAGAAAGTTCCTTTGCTAATCCTCCTTTCTCATGTTTATTAGTACTTGTAACAGAGAGACTTGATGACTGTGTTTGAATATCTTTTTTTGTGTCACAGGCAAGGACTGTCACAATAGGAACATTTAACTGACAGAGTTTCTCATTATTGTGTTTTTGTGCTTGGGCATTAGTAAGAAACAAATGCATTAGGCAATTTGGAAATTCTGATGTGTCAGTATTTTCAAGTTTTAAAAGGTTTACATCATCCTCTGGTAGTAGATTACCAATTCTCATTCTTGACAAAATTTGTGCAAATTTTGGATCAGATTGTTGGTGTATACTATTTTTGTTGATGCAATTGAAAATGTTCCTCCGACAAGGATTTTGAACAAAATATTTCATATCCTTCTGTAACATTTGATTATACAGGTTCATCACCAACAGGATTAAGTTGTGAAAGATCCAAAACGGCTAAAATTGATATTCCTGCAAATGGAACTGATGGCCTTTTATATATTTCTTGTACTTTTCATGATTAATCATTAGGTTAACTTGATCCAAGCATAGAAATTTCATCTACTATCATAATTTTCAAATTCTGATAAAAAGCCCTATGGCTATTGAGTCTTTCAGCAGGAGTCTTTAACTTTGAAAGCTGTGATTTGTCTTTTACTGGAAGGGCAAATGCAGTATAAAGTATTATTCCTTCTATGTTTGATGCTGCTTTACCAGAAAAAGGTTTTGACATTCTAGTACGATTTTCCTTATAATCTGTTGGAATGAACTTGACCTGTAAATTTGATTTTCTCATTGGCACAGATATGATTCTTGCAACAGCTTCATGCTCAGAAACTCCCCTAGCTTTCAAAAAGCACTGCCAATGTCTTTGAGTTGTTCCCTGAATGACTTTTCTGATGCCTCTTTTGATGCCTTTTTCATACGTTCACTCATGCTTCTTTTTAGTTTGTACATATATGAAGTGAGATATGCTATACATGCCCAAATATTAGTGATGTACTGTATATCCGTGTTAAATTTTATAGCTCTTATAAGCACACTGTTATAATTGTTCACAAAGATTTCTCCAGGGGACGTTTTCATCACAATATTAATTCTTTTCTGTTATAACTGAAGTGCTTCCCTGTATATTTCTTCACTTATGTTACACTGTTGATATAGAGCATTCAGTGTAATGTGTTCATTTGGATTCATCTCTGTTAACATAGTATAGACTTGTTGTTAGATAACCATTGCTTGTTCTTTTTTCATATTGCCTTCCTCTTCTAAACATGGTCTTGCAATGATTGTTTCTTTTGTTGGTGGACGTGGATAGAAAAATCGACATGGACAATTTTTCTTGCAATTTCTACAAAAAAGGCAAGATTTGTTTTTTGTAAAAAATGAAGTATGCATAAAATGCTTAGTGAAATGTCAAAAATAAAAAATCTTTTTTTAATTGTGATTAAGTCTTCAATGAAGTATTTAAGTGACATTTACCACAAGTGACTGTCAGTACAATACACCAATGTTATAGTAATAAATTTTACATTTTTTTGGTGTTAATATGTAGGTGTGGGAAAAATAATTCCTAAAAATTTTTTATTTATGTTTCAATAGTTCTGTTGGATATGAATTAAATTGGTACACAGAGATAACCTTAGATCTTCTAAAGACTGACATATTAATAGATTTTCCAGAATATTATTAGTTCAGTATAATGTTAAACCAGTGAATACATGTGTCACTAGTTTTGTTTGATCCAAACTACTGTAACATATATATTTTATTTCTGAGAATTTTGCACTTTGACTACTGCATTACTGAGACACTGCCAATAAGATTTTTAAAGAAATAAGAATTAAGATGTCGTATAGTTCTAATTACAATCCATGCTTAAATAAAATAATTTGAATTTCATTTTGTGTTAAAATATATCTTCACTAAAGACTTAACAATTTACATTTACAGTAATAGGTTATATACTACGTACAGATCATATTTTTTATTTTGTGATAATTTCATATTAATTACCTTATATGATGATGTATCTGTCGACTTTTCACAAGTTCATATAACACAGGATCCTTATCTTTCTCTGGGATGGAGCAAGAAAATATGAATCAAACCGTATGACTGCATCATCCAAGTCCTTATCAATTTGTGGTGCCCCTTTAACATGTACTGCTATATGAAAATCCTCTGTTTCTCTTCCTTGCATTTTTTTCCTTCTATCATGATTAAGTATTTCTCCAATAGCATGAGCCCCCCTTAATATGACTTTTCCCGAAAATTGTTGAAACATATAGTCAATTTGCCTTGCAGCTTTTACAGCATTCCGTTTTAACCAGTTTTTTTGTTTCCCAGTCCATAGCTGACATCTGATCTTTAGAAAACTGCTGGCCATACTGTTTTGCAACCACACTAATTACTTTTGTCCACTGAAACTCTGCAGCTGATGTAGCTACAAAGAATGTATATGGACATAATTGTCTTAATTTTTCTAGCATGTCCAGTTGCATTTGCTGCCAATACAATGGAGTTCCTCTTAGTGATTTAAATGAGGTAAATAACTGTTCATCGTTAATAATGTGTGATAGTATACCTGGGTCTTTCAGCTGGCGAGCATTTATAATACTTCATCTTGATTTACGCTGAGAAATATTAATAATACTTTGCAGCTGAAGTGTTTCAAGCCAATGTAAGGACTGGAAAATATACTCTGTGCATTCACCAAATTGACCATCAATATTCAATAATCTAACATTGATGTACTTCTTTGTAGTTAATTTTACACTACGTGTTGTATTGTAAGTATGTTTACCATCATGAAACAGTTTGGGAAAAGCAATTGCTTCCCATTCCGGTTCTCTAAAAGTTGACACAGGAACCTGTCCTTCACCTGGAGCAATATTGATAACATCTGATGCTTGAATTTTGTTTCCATCTTGAGACTGCAAGCACGTTTCATTATTCATGGACCTACTGTGAGCAAGATGTTCTTGAATTTCCAGTAGAGCAGCTTCTTCGATCTCATCTTCACTATCAGTAACTATTTCATTTTCATTATTGACAATTTCATTATTCTCCATTGTTAACTGATTCAATATAGAAGAGGTATCTTCTGAATCTGATAACCATTTGTCATTAACACAGATATTTGAATACACAGAGTTATAAGCTTTTAAATAATGCAAGGCATCATTTACCTGTTGAGGCCGTATAAACTGCCTGTGTACACTGTGAGAATCTGAGAGTCTTCGTTTTAAAGCAAGAAGTATGGTTTGAGTTTCTGTCGCTACTTTTGGTAACACATCAGCTACTTTTCCTAAATCAGATGGAACTAAAACCACTTGTCCATGAATACCATATTGTGTACCTCGGGGTTTTGCTACAATTTTCATAAATTGAATAATTCTACTGATCAAATGTACTTCAAGGTTTGCTCATTCTTTAAGTTCATTTGGTATTTGTGTTAGATAAAGTCCATTAGCTTGTGCTTGGGCAGGCAATTTGTTTCTTTTCAGTGATTTATGGCAAGTCTTACACATTCATATTAAACTGTCTTCGCTTGAAGTGTTTGTGACACAAATCGATTGTAACTCGGTCGACAATTTTGAATATTCATTTATACTGAAATGTACTACAGATTCCTTAAATAAACAGCGACAACATGAGCATACATATGTAGGACCTTTCTGAATTGCTTCCTCGTATACTTAAACACAGCCTTTACTCAAGGTGTCATATATTTTGGTGCATCAGGCAAAGACTCTTCCAAAAACAGCTATTGTTGTTAAACGCAATGTGACCTACGTTGCAATTTTTTTCTTGAAGCATCTTTCTTTTTATCAAGCAACCAACTTTCCTTTGCCCTTGAAATTCTGTTTTTCTTCATTCTTAACTTGGCGTTTTCTTGTTCACAAACAACTTCTTCATCTGTTCTAGAACTTCTAGCAGTTGTTTTCCTTAACTTGTCCTTTTCTCTGTAAATTGTTGTTTCCTCCTCCAATCTAGAACTTCTGCTTTGCTTCATTCTTGACTTGGCTTTTTCCCGCTCACAAACAACTTCTTCTGTTCTAGAAGTTCTGGAAGTCGCTTTTTCTTAACTTGGCCTTTTCTCTGTGAATGATTGTAACCTCCTCCGATCTAGAACTTGTTATCCTTCATTCTTGACTTGGCTTTTTCTCGCAAACAAACAATTTCTTCTTCTGTTCTAAAACTTCTGAAAGTCGCTTTTCTTAACTTGTCCTTTCTTCTGTGAATGGTTGTAACCTCCTCCGATCTAGAACTTCTGTTGTCCTTTATTCTTGACTTGGTTTTTTCTTGCTTACAAACAATTTCTTCTTCTGTTCTAGATCTTCTGGCAGTAGCTTTTCTTAACTTGTACTTTTTTCTGTAAATTGTTGTAACCTCCTCCGATCTAGAATCTCTGTTATCCTTCATTCTTGACTTGGCTTTTTATCGCTCACAAACAATTTCTCTATCTTTTCTAAAATTTCTTTCAGTTTTTTTCCTTAACTTGTCCTTTTTGCTGAGTGATAATATCTTTCTCAGATCTTGACTGTCGAGATTTTCTTTTCCTGGTTCTGTCTTTTTCTTTTTATTTCAATATCTTGCAATTATCACTTATATTTATTTTTTTTATTTCTGTATTTTTCCTCTTTTTAATTTTTTCTCCATTCACAGATTTCAAAGTCATGTCATTTTTCTTTTTATAAAGGTTTTTATGAATGGTATCTCCCAACACAGACTTTCTATTTATTCCTCTAGTTTGTAAGAGATCTTGGTGTGAAAAAAATATGTTTGAAATGACTCTGGATATGACTGAAAGTTGTCTGAAAATACAATATTTATTGAAGTTTTTAAAATGAACACAAAACATTCTAATTAATTTAAAACACTTTCAACTTTCATGGAAATAAGGTATCAATTTTTGCTTCACTTGTATTGATATCAAAACCAAGAAATTATTACTAATATATTCTAAAAAGTTTTTTTTTAATTCTTAAGACAGTATATAGTAATAAAATGCAATGTAAGTCTGTTCAGAAAGCTGATGCTTTACAACCACTTTCTGTGGTTGGGAACCTTAGAGAATAACTTGAAACTATGTATATTGTGTTACTTTTTAACATCTTTAAATCTATATTTACAGAAACAGATGCTCTAAAATCTTTGCTAAAAGAGTTAGAGTTCATGCAAAGAAATAAGTAAGAAAATATCATGCATTGCTGTAACAAATTAGTTACATTATTTGTGTAAATGCTTACCTTTAAATGTGACTTTACTCCTGTCAAGTAGTATGCAGATAGTATCCAATAAAAATGTAAGCAAAGTTTATTGATGAGGTGTAAATCTAGACACAATAAATGACAATAATGAGTTAGTATATCACAAAGTTGACACCAGATTTAAAATAAACATGATATTTTCATCTGCTTAGTAGCTCTAAAACGAAAAAACATATTTTGAATATGACACCATGTCAGATATCAAATTTAAATATCTACATATGACGTTCACATATCCTTTAGTAGAAATAAAAAAAATGCAGAAAATATGCATGATAAAAACAGAGTATAAGAATGATGGGGATTTGGAGGAGGAGCAAATGTATCACCACCACCTGTATTTACCTACATTGTACCTTGAATCTAAAAAAAATAAAACTTTAAATCAACAATTCAGATTAACAATAACATTTTTAGTTTCTTCAAATAAATGTCAACAAACAATTTCATCAAAATATACAAGTTTATAAATTGAATGTAACTTAAATTTGAAAAAAAAATTATAATCCAAATCAACAATTCTGATAATGGTAATTTCCTTAGTTTCTTCAAATAAAAGTCAACAAACGATTTCATCAAATAAACAGGTATATAATAAATATATAATACATATACCAGTTACATTTTGATGTGCCAGATGTGCATATTTCGGAAATTAACTCCTTATCAGTGACACTAAGACCGAAAAGTTTGATACATAAAAAATGTATAACCCAAACAGTTGAAAAAAATGAATCTAAAGTTTCAAAATTATATAAATCCAAATCCAGCTAAGGAATGCTTTGCATGAGGGAACGAACCTTAGTTTTAAATAAATCTCAAATTTCGGACGACTGAAAATTTTGCTAAAAGGTACATTTTCTGACAGCACAAAGTACTGCCTACTGAGTTATGGATACCCTCGGGGAGTTTTACTCCACCAGCAGCGTAGTCCGAGAGATCTGACATCGATTTTATTTTACTTTTCGACTTTTGTAAAATCGACGTCAGAGATCGCTCCATATAGTTTTAACGTAGCAAACCGCCGTGTAAATGTCAGGGCATCATATTTGGTAGTAACAAAATTATTTCAGCATGTCTAGCTCTGAAATTTGGCATTTGTCTTACCGGGATAGTTATCTTCAAGTTTCCATCACAAATTTGTTGCCGTGGTGCGTATTTCGTGCAGATGCGGACATTATTTCCATATACTATCACGTTTTGTTGACATTGCCGTCATCCATTTTTGAAAACTCATATAATCTCCAAGAATTTACGAGCCTTCGCTGATTGGCTAATAGGAAATCGGTCATAAAGGTTGACATTCCATATATGGATAGGCTTACTACGCTTCTGTTTGTCAATGGAAAAACATCCGAAACGGCATTTCTGGAAATCAAGACGTAGTCGCAGCTCTGAATTTTTTACAATTATTATTATTAAATAAGTTTTAAAGGAAGCATTAACATTTTGATAAAGAAATTTTCGGGTATTTATTAGTGAAATGTAAAATATTACAATATATGGCATGTGATAAATATGACTTTATTTCTTATTATATTAATAGTATATTCTAGTACAATATTGTTTTAACTTTTCATTAACATGATTGATGACAAAAGCAACATTAAACAATAAATTTAGTAATACACATTAAAGTTTAATTTTTGTTGCTATTTAAATTGTATTTGTTTTGTTTCTTTTATTATTATTATTATTATTATTTATTTGTTTGTTTATTATTTATTAATTGATTTGTGTCAAATCAGAAGTCCTGTTTAATGGAATTTATGAATATGCCAGTAATTGGTTACTGAGATGCAGATAGAGATACCTATTTATAAATAATTTTAATTACCTATCTGTTGAATATTATATATATTTATTTATTATTGATATTTATTGATTAAAATACATGTGGAATTGTGGATACAACTGCGACAAAATTCCTTGAACTGTAATCTATGTTAACATATATACAGGATATCCGGCGAATCTGTAACCTAAGCTATGTCATACATAATGTTTTCTTTTCCGAGCTCTTAAATCTTTCCCACAGCTTACAAAGTTTACATCCATTTTAAAGATTTATTATAAAAAAAAAAAAAAAATTACTTATATATTTACATTATTAACATCAGTTTCATTTAACTTTAACAATATAACACCACTTATAAGACCACTTTATAAAAATTATAAAATTACTTATATATATGTTTATTAATTGAAGTATACAAAACCACAGGTCCATAGTACAATTATTCAATATATCTCATAAGTGCGCATATAAGTCCGGGAATACACTCATTCCATAATATATAAATGTTCTTGATCTGCACACAAGTCTTTGCTGATAAGAGTGTCCATCTGTTCATACCAGTTAACGCTCATATAATAAATTTACATATAGATATTATTTAGTTTAAAATATGTGTGTAACTGATACAAAATATCATTTGGTTCGACATAGGTATATAACTGGCATTAAATATCCATATAATTTAGTATACTCATAAAATGGGTATGTAGCTAACAAAATATCAAATATCATTTAATGCATTTATAAAGCAGAATTAGGTGAACTTGTTAGATTTCCTGTTTTTGTACACTTTAATAAGAAACTATTGAAGTATTGGTTTAAAATTTTACAAATGGATGAGTGTAGATATCCTAAAAGGTGTTATAATATGTTGTATGAGTGGCATTTGTTTCAAGGTGTTGGTGATATTAATCTTTTTATGACTATTTTTATGGTAGAGTGAAAGATATATATATGCAGAAATGGTACTCCTCAAAATCAAGTACAAGTAAATTGGACTTTTATAATAGTGTAAAAACCTTTTTGAACCTGAAAAGTATTTACCGGTATACTGTATTGAGAGCAAATCTTTCAGGGTAGCTTTATTTAGGCTAAGAGTTTCAAGTCATAATCTAGAAATAGAGTCAGGTAGAGCCAGAGGTATTGATAGGGACAGTCGTCTTTGTAAATATTGTTGATTACAAAAAAATGCCAGACAGATTAAAGATGAAACGCATTTTTTTTGCTTTATTGCAATCTTCATGCAGATGTTAGAAATAATTACAACATAAATGAATATATATCAAGGTACCATAATGTTGATGCATTGTTTAATGTTAATAATGATGATGTTCTGTAAAATATTAGTAAATATGTTTATTTAGCATTTAAAGAATGAGACTGCTTTATGAATGCATTAACTAAAATTACTTATACACTGTACTACATGTTTGCTAGTATGAAGATCAAACAAAACTAAGAGATACAGGGGTGAAACTGGTCAGGTCAATCATCATCTATGCAATTACATAAAAATATAATGTGACCCATTATGTCCAATAAACATATACTGGGTTGACATAACTGAGATCAAAGGAATTGTACATCATATATCATTGGTCCAATGCAGTATAACTTCTCTACCTGTACCATTTTAATTATATTAGAACCTGTGTTAAAGATCACCTCTATATAGAGAGCACCTGCTTGCAGAGACTATTAAAATTTAATCTTTTTCAACTTTTTAATTAAACCTGCATTCAAAGACCACCTGTTCAATAAAACCAAAGTATCCTATGTTGCTCTTTATAGTATTTAATTTAGTTTTTTTTAAAATACAAAATACAACAAATCTTTAGAACTTATAACATTGCAACTGTCAATTCATAAAAATAAAGTTGTAAGTTTGAACTTGTTTCATTAAAACGAGAGATCAAGTGTACTTGGCTTGTAAAATGAGAGAGAGAGAGAGAGAGAGAGAGAGAGAATTAGTTAAAACTCTAATCACAGAATATTGCAAACAAACTAAATTTATTTATTGGAATAATTAAATACACTATATCAATCTGATGTCAATTTATTGAAATTGTGTGCGCTGTGTAGTTACATCGTCGTTCCACAACAGCATTACAATTTTTAAGTCTGTGAGACTGTTTTTCCATTGACAAACAGAAGCGTAGTAAGCCTATCCATATATGGAATGTCAATCTTTATGACCGATTTCCTATTAGCCAATCAGCGAAGACTCGTAAATTCCCGCGAGATTATATGAGTTTTCAAAAATGGATGACGGCAATGTCAACAAAACGGGATAGTATATGGAAATAATGTCCGCATCTGCACGAAATACGCACCACGGCAACAAATTTGTGATGGAAACTTGAAGATAACTATCCCGGTAAGACAAATGCCAAATTTCAGAGCTAGAAATGCTGAAATAATTTTGTTACAACCAAATATGATGCCGTGACATTTACACGTCGGTTTGCTACGTTTAAACTATATGGAGCGATCTCTGACGACAAAAGTCGAAAAGTAAAATAAAATCGATGTCAGATCTCTCGGACTACCAGCAGCGGTACCCGCTCAGGGGTAGTAAATATATAATACATATACCAGTTAAATTTTGATGTGCCAGATGTGATTAAGTATTTTTGGCAATGCATTATTATGATAATAGTCTCTTGTTCAGTGCAGATTTTTTCTTTTTTAATTTTGTAGAAAAACCCTTTTGTGATGCAGTTTCCTCCTGATTGAACAATTCTGTTCTTTACTGTTTCCTATCACATCCTCTTTCTCATCATCTCCTCTAAATTCCTCGGAAAAGCTGTTTCAGATTTCCTGTGAAGACAATTTTGAAACTAGTTTGAAGTTTTCTAGTAGTCTCCACTTCTCTTACAAGTCTTTCTTCCAACTAGCTTATCTTTATGACTGTTTTTCAATTTTAGAACTGGCATCAAAGACACCATCCTTTAAGTTTTTTTTACTTGAACTCTGCTGCTGAAGTTTTTGCTTTTATCTTTCTTGCTACTGTTTCCAGTTTCTTTTTCCCTCTTCCTGAAATTAATCCTGGTTTTTATAAAGTATTCCTAATATGGCTATTTCTGACTGTTTAAAATATAATACAAATTGTGACAATCCTTGCCTGTGACACAAAAAAGGATATTCAAACACAGTCATTAAGTCTCTATGTTACAAGTACTAATATACATGAGAAAGGAGGATTAGCAAAGGAACTTTCTATAGCTATAGGATGTAGATGGATGCATAGAAATAATACTGATATAGCTGACAAACTTGTCAATTGTGCAACAGGGACTTGGTTACATATGACATAAATCGAAACAATCATTTAAATAGTACAATTTATGTAAAATATGACAATGGATAACTATATAATACAAATACCAGTTAAATTTTGATGTGCCAGATGTGCACATTCGGAAATTCATTCTTCATCAGTGACACTAAGACCTAAAAGTTTGATAGATAAAAACATAAACCGAACTTTTGGAAATTAATGAATCTAAAGTTCCAAAATTATATAAATACAAATCTAGCTAAGGAATGCTTTGCATAAGGGAACAGAACCTTAGTTTTAAATAAATTTCAAAATTGAAAACGGCTGAAAAGTCTGCTAAATGGTACTGCTTACTGAGTTATGGACACCCTCGGGGAGTTTTACTGCACCATTATCAGACAATAATGAGGTCAACTGAGTAATTTCACGATCCATTCTGTAAAAAGTCCTGTTTTTGAATTTTTATCTCATTATTTTATATGATAATATACAATAGTTGTCATCTAGGTATGTGGACAATTCTAGATGTCCACATACCTAGAGGGCAATTGTTAATTTATTATACAAAAAAGGGCAAGTTTTTTTTTAAATTTTACTCGGTTGTCACTTGGTGACAATAGTGCTATTACATGGCTTTGCTGAGATAGGAGAGGTTGTCATACAATGACATAAATTAAAATCATTTGTTACATGTCGTGTGTTTGGAAAATGTCCAATAAAAATACTGTAATAAATATGAGGTATGATAGTAATATTTTGTTACCTAATCACTGAATGACAATATTATTACTGAACTATTACTAAATTATAATGCATACAGACAGAATAAAAAAATAGAAAAAGAACAGAAAACAATTCTGTGGAGCAGGGAACTGTAGCTAAGACACTTGATATTCATAATATTTATATGGAAATGTGATGATTATCACCTGAAGCAATACATAATTAATGTGTATTATGTTTCATTAATTTTGCTCACTTTAGATATTTTTAGATTACAGATATTTTCCACTGTATGAAAATAATTAAAAGCAAGTTTTCATCATCATCATTAAGAAGATTCAACATCATCACCAGCATTTATCATCACCATCAGCAGCAGCAGTAGCATTATCATCATCTTTTTTTAAAAAATGGGTTTTTTTTTTCAAAATGTATTTTTTTCCAGAAAAATAAAATTGTACACCAAAATATCGATCTAATATAAAGAACCTAATATAGACCCTTCTTAAAAGATAACAATAAACTGATAATAATCACAAAGGAAGAATTTTTCAAAATCACTATTTTTTATTTAAAATTGACATATTTACCCCCAAAATACTAAACTGCTTGAAAAAAAAAACAATGTATAAATGTTATCTTCTTTTAATAATTGTAAGATTATGAGAGTTTTAACAGAAAATCATATAAAATAAATAAGCAAGTTTATTTCTCAAAATGTACATTTTTCATAAAAAATATGCATTTTTACTAAGAAATGTTGTTACATTTCAGATAAAAAAAACATGTTACAGCAAAATATGTGAACACTTTTAAAGTAATGACACAATTTCTTTTTGGTGAATTGATAATGGCCACAAAAAAAAATTTTCTCAAAATCAGTGTTTTCTTTTTAAAAAAACTGAACCACTTAAAAAAACATGTATATAAATTAAACTTCTTTAAATAATTACATGATATCTAAAGTTTCTACAGAAAATCCTATAAAAAAAGTAAGCAAGTTCAATTTCTCAAAATTTACATTTTTCATATACAATTTGCTGTTTTACTAAGAAATACTAAAATTGCAGGTATTAAAATGTTGCAGAGAAATATGTAAACACTTTTGAAGTGATAGTACTGTTTCTTTTTGCTTTGAATTTATTATTATTAACTTACAATTCTTAAATCATAATATAAAACATGTAACGCAAAAGGTTAACATTGTGTTCGAGATGGGTTATCTGGGCAATAAAATATGTAATAAACATAAACACATGTTTAAAAATGATTTAGGATACTAATTTCATTAAATCAGAATGAAAAATTCTGAAAAATTTCAACTATTTGAAATAGTTGAACAGAAAACTTAACATTGTACTTGTGGCGGACGATATCCCATGCCAACGTCGTTGGAGCGGGGGATAACAAAGTAATCTTGTCAACTACTAGTTCCATCAAACGTTGCATGCGTTCGATTTCAGCTTATCTTAATGCCATTATTACACTGGCTCAGCTGAAAACTATCATTAACATAAATGTTATTACGACCAAGAATATTGTCCCTACTCTAGACACTATGCCTTGGGTCTGGTGCAAAGTATTGCCTTTCTACAATATTTTCATCCCTAAAATTATTTATATTTACAGTTCTGGGATCAATTATTTAAGATGAGTAACTGGGACCCTTAGTCCTCATATCTTCAAAATTGGAATCTCGCGCTTCCCTGTGGGCTGCATTGGGTATGACGAAAGGCCTATCTAATTTTTTTCGTGAGCCCAGATAATTGCAACCATGACTTGGGAGCCATCGTGCCAGCACTCGTATTCCCCAAAGCTGGTGGTTTTTCTGCCCTGTGGGCCAAATCATTACAACGGTAACTATTAATTGCAGTAGCATTCTGCATATCTTGCCTACAAGTTAAATCAAGAGAGTGAGTGAGTGAGTGAAATATTGTTTTGAGCCGCATCAGCAATTTTGCAGCTATTCGCGGCTAGAAAAATGTAAAAGATACAATAGTATCAATAAAAATCTAAATAAATGTAAATCTATTTGTATAATCAAATAAAAATAAGCTAAAAGTAAACAAAGACCAGTAATATCACAGACAACTTATATATAAAACACTGGAAAATAAATAGTAAAACAATTAAATTTTATCAAATAAGTTAATTTCCCGGAGGAAGTTTAAAATGTTATGTCCATGGACATTACTAAAAAGATCTTGCATCGATGATGCTGAATAAAAAGTTTCCCTTGTATCTGCAAAGTCAACACAATCCAGCAATATGTGCTGAATAGATAGTTGACTTTGACAAGGGACACATTGTGGAGGTTGTTCACCCTTTAAAATAAATGAGTGTGTAAAATAACCATGGCCGATTCTACACCGCCGAAGAACAATACTATCACGCCTACTGTACTGGGATAAAGGTATGAATCCCAGACAGGGCTGAACTGAATGAAGCTTATTGTGTTCTTGGCTACTCCAATGACTTGACCATTGATCATTGATATATTCAAAAATCAATGGCTTTAAATCAGTATAAGGAACAAATGAAGTAGTTATTTCTTTGGATAATGCTGCTTTAGCAGCTGAATCGGCTTTACTGTTGCCTTTTATTCCAACATGGCTAGGCAACCAACAATAATTAATAATTTTGTTAAAATCTGAAACAGAATATGTAATAGATGTATGTAGTTCCAGAATTTCACGAATTAGGGGATGATCTAATTTTCTGCTCTTTATTGCCCGAAGGACTGATAAAGAGTCAGAACATATTAAAAATTGGTATGAGGCGATTTTGAAATATATTGTAAAGCAAGTAAAATTGCTCTTGCCTCAGCTGTAAATATAGAGCTTTCATTTGGAAGACGAATATTTATTGTTTCGTCTCCAAGAATGGCAGCAGCAGCTACTCGACCACTATCTTTTGATCCATCAGTATATATTAAAAACCATTCTCGAAGTTCCTGTCTAATTACAGCAGGAATCAGTTGTGTATATCTATCTTTAATGAGAGCGAATTCCTGCTGGTAAACTTCTTCACTTGTTTCCGACTTTTTAAACTTTGTGAGATCCAGATTGACTTCCGGTTTATCCAGAAGCCAAGGAGGCTCATCTGGTAATTTGTGCATTTGAATAAGATTGAGGTGTAAACCACATTCCTCCAACTTGGGTTTTAAACGAATACCTAATGGTGCAATAGCCTTGACCTTTTTATTATAGAGGTCTTGATAAGGAGGATGATAAACACAATCAAATGCCGGATTAGTTGGATTTGAATATAATTTTGTAGCATACTGCAGAGATAGTTTAATGCGCCTTAAATGTAATGGAGGCTCATTGGCCTCAACATATAAACTATCGATTGGAGACGTTCTAAAAGCTCCCTAACAAATACGTAGACCTTGGTGATGAATGGCATCAAGGTCTTTTAAATATGATTTGCGAGCAGATCCATATATAATGGATCCATAATCAAGTTTCGATCTAATAAGCGATCTGTACAAATGAAGTAATGTAGGCTGATCACCACCCCAATTTGTATTGGATAAAACTTTTAAAATATCTAATGCCTTAATACATTTAGCCTTAAGGCTTTTTATATGAGGGATAAAACTTAATTTTGAATCAAAAAGGATTCCTAAAAACTTAGCTTCTTTTACAACTTTGATCAGGCTGTCATTGATGTACAGCTCCGGGTCATTATGTAATTTGTGTTTGTTGCAAAAATGCATGCAACAAGTTTTTGTTTTAGAAAACTTAAAACCGTTTTCCGATGACCATTTTTGAATTTTGTTGAGGCAAAGTTGTAGCTGCCTTTCAATAGCATGCATATGTGTCCCTCTACAGGAGATGCCAAAGTCATCAACGAAGAGAGACCCATCTATATTATTATTTAAAACTTTTGCTAAGCTGTTGATTTTTATACTAAAAAGAGTAACAGATAAAATACTACCCTGAGGGACCCCCATCTGTTGCTCGAAAACATCAGAGAAGGTGGACCCTAAACGAACTTGGAATTCTCGATTTCATGCAGATCTTTAAGAATGCCATATTTCCAAGTCGTGTCATATGCCTTCTCTAGGTCAAAGAAGATTGAGACCGCATGTTGTTTATTAATAAAAGCATTTCTGATGAATGATTCCAGGCGAACTAAGTGATCCAATGTACTTCTGTTTTGCCTGAAACCACACTGAATATGAGTGAGAAGGTTGTTAGACTCAAGATAATAAACGAGTCTATTATTAATCATCCTCTCCATGGTTTTACAAACACAGCTAGTTAAGGCAATAGGCCTATAATTAGATGGATCAGAGTGGTCTTTACCAGGCTTAGGAATAGGAATAACAATTGCTTTATGCCAAGATGATGGGAAAGTATCACTCTGCCAAATATCATTAAAGATATCTAACAGAGTAAAAAGACATTGAGGGGGTAAATTTTTAAGAAGTTGATAATGCACATCATCTGGACCAACTGCCGTATCATGTGCTTTGGAAAGTGCATTTTGAAGTTCTTCATATGAAAATATATCATTATATTGCTCAGAATTGTCTGATTTAAAGGACAATTTATTTTGTTCTTGGATCTTTTGATATTTTTGAAATTCTGAGGTGTAATTAGCTGAAGACGAATTTTTTGATATCGTCTCAGCAATTTTGTTAGAAATGTCTTTTTCAGATGTTAAAATTGTATCATTTATTTTAAGGTGTTTAACATTATCGGAAGAACCTTTACCTTTAATTTTACGCACCATATTCCAAACTTTATTTAATGGGGTGCGAGAATTGATCTTGGAGACATAATTTCTCCAAGAATCTCTTCTGCACTTTTTAACAGTTCTTCGAGCTTTTGCACGAAAGATACGGAGCAACTGTAAATTTTGGTTTGGAGACTTATTGAATTGTCTCTCAGCTTGCTTCCTATTTTTCCTAGCTTGTTTGTATTCCTCGTTATACCATGGTTTATGGATTCTAGGATTTGCAGAGGTGTTAGGAATGCACGCATTAGCTATGTCTATGAGGATGTCAGTAAAACTCTGAATTTTATCGGTTTCATTTTCAAATCTCTCTACAAAAATCTTTTCTGAACAGAGAATGCGAAACCGATTCCAATCCGCCTTGGTAAAATTCCATCTAGGGATTGTAGTATCATTTGCCCCAGATGTATATTTCAATATAATTGGAAAATGATCGCTTCCACAACGATCATCATGAACTTTCCAGGAAAAATCATTTAAAATATCTGGATCAAGAATTGACAGATCTATTGATGAGTAAGTACCTGTCGCATCAGATAAAAATGTTTTTGATCCATCGTTTAATATACAGAGATCATTATCTGAAACCAATGAATCTATTATTTTTCCTTTATTATCAAGTCGAGAACTTCCCCAAAGAGGATTATGACCATTAAAATCACCAACTAAAAGAAATGGTTTAGGTAACTGCTCAACTAAGTTTTGCATATCAGCAAGCTGTAACGAAGAAGACGGCGGAATATAAATTGAGCATAAGGTTATGGTAATTTGAAGCGTTAGGCGGACTGCAACAGCTTGGAGATTTGTTGTCAAAGTAATTGGACTATGAATAGTGCCATTACGTACAAAAATTGCTGCACCTCCGGAAGCTCTATCGGTATTTGGTAAATCAAGAGATCCTGATTGGCCATGACTAACTTTAATCACACCCTCATGCCCCCTTAAATGTGTGCATTCATCATTAGTCTTAGCGTCACTTTGGCTTATTGTATGCCTATTTAAAGCTGCTTAGTTTACCAAATTTCTGAATTTTTTTTGATTTTCTAAAAATATTTTTTTTTAAAGTAGATATCTTCTAACCACGATCCGTGACATTCATTTTCTAAAATTTCATTTCTTTTAGCTGTAAATAAACGGAATCCTCTGACCGGTTGGTCAGTGTTCTACGATGGTAATTATGAGCTTGGAGCATGCGCACGGATGTACGGAAAAGCCTAGAATCGAAAGTGAAACATGACAGATTGCATTAATTGTCCTTCATTAATATCCAGATGTATTTGACATGGTGTTATTTATCCCTTACTAAGTCACAAATGACAAATTCAAGAAGTTCTGTGTTTAATTTATCGTATTTCACCGTTTTGAAAGTTGTGTTTAAATGACCCGGGTTTTGATGACGTAACCATGTTCTAATATTAGATCCCAAATGCTGCATCTCGCTGGGTAAATACTGTAATTTCTGTATTTATTCGAGCTTTTATCGTTGAACCAAATGTAACATTGTTCATTAGGAACATCATTTATTAGATTAGCACCGTTTTATTTTTTTTCTTTGGAAAACTTAATGCAGCTTTAATTCATTATTATTATCTAGAGTACCATTTGACTGGGCTAATACTTCACGTTTACTTTTACGGAGTTTTAACTAATTATTTTTATTTATCTGTGACATTATGTTCTTACGAGATTCTCTTTTTTTTAAATTTCATTACTATGCATACACTATGCAGGCTCATCAGTAGTTTTTCGAGTTTCAGATTTTGAAGTGTATAACCCGCTATTTTCATCTCCAGATAATAGGAATCTTATTTCACCACTAGGTGTGGCATCTATATAGGGTGATTGTAGTGACTGTGCCGTGAGATGTTATCCCTGGGTACCTTCACTGCATATGGTTGTTGTTTAACTAGAACATTTTTGCATTTGATCACCATTACTAATCATTTCTCTGTTGTTTGCTTTATTAAATTAAAAAATTAATTTTTAACCCTTCTAGATGACACTGTTATATTCCACCGCTGCCAACAGTGTAGTGTTCCGCCTACGCTTCTAGCTGGAGATAGCTCAATAGTGTTGTAATTAAATGGTTTTATTATCAAGTATGTGTTTCAAACCATGCACAATTACATGTAATCAAGTTGCAAAACAAATATCTGATTACACTCAAGTACTCTGTACCATGAGCGTACCAGATCAAGCAGATATCGCACAAAAATACTAATAATGAGATCAGACTAGCTTTCAGTAAATGTTTTCCGTAGTCGTAATTTAACTTTGTAGTGGGTTCTTAACTAATGAAAAATGATTAGGACGATCAAATGCTTAAAACATTAAGTTTATTAAAGCTCACAATGGAGTGGTCAAGCAACAAACATGTCAATGGATTTCAAGTAAAAATTAAATAATCATAAATTAACATATATGCAGCATTAACTAAATATTGCTAAACTCTGTAGATCGCCAAAACCAAGAAATATAATTTTATGCTGTAATCTAGATTAATTTACATTAAATGTATGTCTTATATGTGTTGTAAAATTATAATAAAATCTAAATGAATTATTTGAAAAATTTAAGAATGTTCTCAAAGTGAGAATAGATAAATGTTTGTTAAAGAAAGATGGCGGATGATGTGTTGTTTATAGACACAACACACAAAAATCATCATGTCAGAGTGACGCAATATAATCAGTATTTAGGTGCAAATGTTAATAAAATAATGCAATTATTTCTTGCATTACGATGCACCTTCTAAGTTAGATAACTTAATTTCATGATGAGGAATGAATTTCCGAAGTGTGCACATCTGGCACATCAAAATTCATCTGGTATTTGTGTTATATATTTATTGACACAGACGCTAGGTGGAGACAGTCAGTAGAGGTGGTGTCAAATTATAGATATTACATGTTGACTCTTGCCCAGATGGATCGCATCTGAAACTGGACGCCAGTTCTGGTCTGCTTATATACTTCTTTATGACGTAAAAGCGAGCGACGGAAAAAAAGGTTTCGTCCAATCAGAATGGCCGAATTGTCAGCCACACTCAAAAGTTTGTTTCCCGCCATGTTAAAAATAATCCCTACTCCCAATTAATTTATAACCATAAACATGTTGCAAAAGTAATGTTATAAATAGTTGAAAAATATTAAAATAAAGTGTTTTAGATTTTATATAAATACAAATTTAACATTTAAACAGTATATGACAAAATAGTGTATTCCTACATCGGTAATGGCGATCGTAAACACATACAAGTTTGCAGGTTGGAAAAATACAAACATGAATACAAACGTCCATTTACATCCTCGTATAAACATGTGAATAACATTCATAATAATGCAATAATTCAATAATGATTTTGATTATACAATAATGTTATAAAACGATGTACCATGTTATCTTGTGTATAAAAAGGAAAACGTGATCGGCTGTGATAAACTGTGACATTACAATACAAAAAAAATGATGTTGAAAGCGCTGACGGTTTGAAACTAAACTGTCTATAGAAAACTTCCAAAAAAAATATATTTTAAAAGTACGATTATAAAAATACAAACGTTACAATTAATTTAAAACTAAGGTTTGTTACCTCATGCACAGCATTCCTCAGCTGGATTTGGATTAATGTAATTTTGGAACTTTAGATTCATTATTTCCAACTGTTTGGCTTATATTTTTTATATATCAAACTTTTCGGGCTTAGTGTCACTGATGAGGAATGAATTTCCGAAATGTGCACATCTGGCACATCAAAATTTCACTGGAATTTGTATTTTATATTTACACTATTTTCAATCCAAAAAAACTGATAATTTTTTAAATGTATTACAAGATTTATACATTTTGTTGTTTTCAACAAAAAGAGAAATATTTTTAAAAAACTTTTCTTTTATTTATAGATTTTTTACGTGTATTATATTTAGTGTACTATATTTAGTTTCGTATTTTTTAAAATAAACTTACATAAATTTTAAACTCTTGACTTTCCGTAATGTATAATGGATCATTTTTTGTAAATTTCATTGCAGAAGGGATTTCTCTTATAGAATTTTTCTATTGGCAAGTTTTTCAAAAAATCTTCATCACTATAATATAATTGATTAAAAACAGCTTGTATCACCTCTGGATCTGTACTTTCTTTTTCTACATCAAATTCTTCAACATTTGTAAATTTATCCATTGTCCTAAAAATCATATAAATAAAGTTAAAGTAAGTCATTTTTATGTTTATTTAAATCATATATTTATTATATATTTATACAAAATGTATTTTATTGAATCATCTTATGATATGTGTATCTAGAATTAAATGGAGGTAAAATTGAAAAAGATTTGGAACGATTACAAAAATCCGGCAGGTTATGCAGGAGCTAAAGCATTATATAACGCTACAAAGGAAGAATATTCCCTAAGTAAAATTAAAAGATGGTGAAGAAATCAACAAGCTTATAGTGTTAGAAAACAGATTCACACCGATACGAAATCTAAAATTACAAGTGCTGGATTTAATTATATGTGGGATTTAGATTTAGCTGACGTCTCCAATATAAAACAATATAATGACGGTATACAGTTCTTATTGATTTGCGTAGATACGTTTAGTCATTATGCATTTGTAGAACCGGTTAAAAATAAACAAGCTAGTTCCATTTTAAAAGCTTTAACTAAAGTAATAAGACAGAGAAAACCTTCCTTGATAAGAACCGAAAGAGGTAGTGAATTTGTTAATCAAGGTTTTAAAAAGTTTTGTAAAGACAACGAAATAGTTCACATCGAAAGCTTAAGTGATCATAAGGCCGCTTATGCCGAAGCCTTTATTCGTACTTTGAAACACGTATTGTATACCTATTTCCAATCTAAAAAAAAACTTATAAGTTCATTAATGTATTACAAGATTTAGTTAAGGGATATAACCATCGTAAACATTCTAGATAACATGGATTTAGTCATGCGGAAATTAACGAAGACATAATATCTCTTATAGCAAAAGATTTATGCTAAGAAACCTAAAATAGAATACAAATTCAAAAATGGTGACATTGCTTATATACGAAAACAACCCGTTAAGATCCTAGCTCGATTTCGTAGAAATAACAATGAAAAATCTGTATCGATTACTATCATTAAGAAATAAAAGCGAATTAGCAAGTAGTTTCGACGAAAAGGAATTGAGAAAATCTCTACGTAAACGTGTTCCGTATAAATTCAAAATCGGTGATTTAGTTAGAATAACACATAAACAACATAGTTTAAAACGTTGATATCAACAAAAATTGACCAAAGACGTTTTCAAAATATCTAAGAAATGGGAAACCCATATATAAAATTGATGATCTAGACCAAAAACTCATAGTTTTTTTTCTTTTATAAAAGGTTAACATGTTTCATAAGACTATAGAAAAAATACATTAACGTAAAACCGACAGAAACAAGTATAAGTTCGTTATCAAGGATTGCCTAAGATATTTGATGAATGGATTCCGTTGACTGAATACAATAAGAAGAGACCAAAAAAGTATAAATAGAAGTCGAGTTTTTCAAAAATAACACTCATAATAAATGTATTTGTTTGTTAGTTCAACAGATAAAAAAACCTATTTCCTAACAATCAATATAATAATTTTTCTATTCAATTACAATATCAAATAAAAGTTCAAGAAATAGGTTTAATCGAATTTGAAGCCGACTTAAAAGAAAGTGCAAATCAAGATATAACAATTATATATAAAATTTTAAAGTCTCCTTCTTTCGTTCAGAATATTATTAAGATCATTTGTATTTTAAAAACCTTATAGAAATGTCGATAATATATAATTTATAAACCAAATTTATCTCAAGCTCCAATTTACAATAATAAATAGTTAAACTTCAGAACCTATTATTTTCACTGATCCTAAAACTAAATTTAAACTTATGTAAGTTTGTATTTACATTTTAGAGAATCAAATAAGTAATTGTAACAAGAGGCCCATGGGCCTTGATTAGGGCTGAAACGATACACCCCCCTCACGATACGATACATATCGTGGTATTAATGTTACGATACGGTTATTTTCGATACGATACACTGAACGCAGAAAGACGCCAAGAAAATGTGTACTAAAGACTTCAGGTGCGTGGCCATGTTGCTCGTATTTCCGGAGCGATAGCTAACATCACTAAAGCAAATTTTACAAACAGTTTTATCCGTTTGGTATGCCCCCTCCCTAAACCCAAAATGCTTCAACACAGCTGATCTGAACGAAGCCGGCGCATTTCGAATACGAATGTTTTCCGCCATGTTGTTTACAAATTTTGGTAACACAAAAATCGGAAGCGAACCGAACCGAAATTCCGAAAAAAAAATCGAACACCTAACCGAGCAAAATAAATCGAACAGAATCAAAACCGCGGTGAATCGTTTCAGCCCTAGCCTTAATGCTCACCTGAGGATATAGCCAAAATCATTTGCAAAAACATACAATATTCAAATATACATGCCTATCCAAAAAATTAAATAGTTTTCAAGATAATTACTATATGTCACTGATGTAGAATGAATTTCCGAAATGTGCACATCTGGCACATCAAAATTTAACTGGTATTTGTTTTATATATACATACCTATACAAAAAGTTAATAGTTTCCAAGATAATTTACAATTTCAGTCTTTTTATGCAACTATGGCCTTGACCTTTGAACGTATGACCTTGAGCAATATATCAAAATGATCGTCATGTAAATACCTACAATATTCTAATATCTATGCCTATGCAAAAAGTTAATAGTTTTCAAGATTATTAACAATTTGAGTCTTCTTGTACATCTATGAACTTGACCTTTGAACTTAAGATCTTAAATCATACATCAGAATGATCGCCATATCAATTCCTACAATAATTTAATTAACATGCCTTTACAAGAATTTAATAGTTTCCAAGATAATTAACAATTTCTGTCTTTTTATGAACCTATGACCTCGACCTTTGATCGTATGACCTTGATCCATATATAAAATAATCCTCATATCAATACCTACAATATTCTAATATATATGCCTATGCAAAAAGTTAAAAGTTTCAAGATAATTAACAATTTAAATGTTCTTTTGCATCTATGACCTTAACCTTTGAATGTATGACCTTGACCTTTGATCGTATGACCTTGAGCCATATATAAAGATAATCCTCATATCAATACATACAATATTCTAATATATATGCCTATGCAAAAAGTTAAAAGTTTCAAGATAATTAACAATTTAAATGTTCTTTTGCATCTATGACCTTAGCCTTTGAATGTATGACCTTGAGCTATTTATCAAAGTGATTAACATATAAATACCTACAATATTCTAATATACATGCCTATGCAAAAAGTTAATAGTTTTCAAGCTAAGGCACAATTTTAGTTTTTGTAAGCAAAAAATGACATTTCAGGGGACAACTCCTACATGCATTATCATATTGTTACGAAACTTTGTACTTTTTTTTAAATTTTGCCATGCTGAACATTTTATTAATGTTATGATATCATATATCTCTTAAAAATTTGAAGAAAATAGCCAAAAACTTCAAAATTACAAACCAGGTCATGACTTTGAACTTTGACATTGACCCCATATTGAAGGTTATTTTAAGAAAAAGTCAAAACTGAGAACCCGTGTCAATATCTGTTCAAATAGTCAAGTCATAACAATTTGAAGTAATTTTAAGAAATTTTTAAAATTAAACGCAAAAACGCGTAACCCATTTTTCGACCAAATTTTACCAAATGAACAAACTATAGACTTAAGACCCTAGAAAAGCCAAATATCACAACAGATTTTTCCTCCAATCATCAGTTTTGGAGATGATTTTTAAGATTTTTGGATCCCTAGGTCACCTTGACCTAGTTTTAGTAGCCATGGTAACACTGAACAAATCTAAATTGCACCAGCTCTATATGCTTCTAACCAAGTATCATTGAAATCTGTTTAGCAGTTTTGGGGGAGAAGTCGAAAATAGGTGTTAACGACAAGCACACGCACGCACGCAAGCACGCACGCTTTAGTGAGGGATGAAGAAGAAATATGGAGGACAGATGAGTATGATATAAATATACAAGTTGAAATAAGGAAAAAATCAGTACTCATATAAGAAAAAATCTAGGTTCAATATGTAATTTTCCGGAATATAATTCTTTGCCTAATCTGTTACAAAATTCAACCTCATCATACGTGACTCAAACAAATCGTCTGTCAAAATTAACTTACCATATTTTCCTGCTAACATTTTACAATGGCAGTCAATTTAGGATAGTTTTGAATCATCAGTTCATCAAAATTCAAGTTAAACAGATGTTTAACCGTTCGCGGTTTATTCAAATTAGCGCGAGAGCCATTCGATCTAAACCATCATAGATCGATTACAAACAAAGTTAAATGATTAAATAAATAAATAAATATTAACCGAATGGAATAATTTATCATGTGGCCTGAAAAAAAGTTACTACAATATCACTAGACCGATGTTATTTTTGGATAGTGTAGCAAACCAACCAACAGAACCAATGGTTTTCATAGATGCTAGTACTAAGGCATACGGCGCGTGTTCTTACATTGTGAAGGGAAATGAATGTAACATTTTGGTGTGACAGTCAAATTGTGCTTAATTGGTTTTCGTCCTCAAAACAAATGAAAACATTCGTAGCAAACAGTGTGAGAAGTGAACAGCGTCGTTTCAACGGCCAACTGGAGATACTGTCCAACTAGTTCAAATCCTGCAGATCTTTTAACACGAGGTATAACGGCAAGTAAGTTTCTGACTAATCACATGTGGTTTTATAGGTTCGGAATTGTTAACAGATACTTCGAGATGGCCCAAACAGGACGTTCAACGTTGTCAAATTTAGCTGAAAAAGAAGACTTAAAAATACTTTAAATAATAACACTGTTCCAGATCATCGAATTCACAAAATAGTTGACTTGGCAAAATACAGTCTGTTGACAAAACTCGTCCGTGTATTGACATATATTCGTAGATTTGGAAATAACTGTAAACTTACGGCAAAGTACAGAAAAATTGGATATTTGACAGCAACAGAATTACAAGAAGCAAAAACTTCGTTGATTAAAAATAGTCAAGAAACGCCAATTGCAAATGAAAAAGCAGATATCAAAACTAAACTAATCAGACACCATTAGTTCTCCAGCTTCGTTTATTTCTAGATGACATAGGATTTATAGGCTGTGGTTGAAGGATACAAAATGCACCAATAGATCACATGACAAAATTTCCGCTCTTGTTACCAGTCAAACATCCATTGACAAGTTTAGTAAATAAAGATGCTCACGAAATCCAATTGCATTCAGGAGCTAATTCAACGATTACTCACATCAGACAAACATATTGGATCCCACAAATACATCAGTGTGTTAGATCAATTTTGCAGAAATGCGTAACGTGTAATAAAGATCAAGGAAATTGTTATTCAATCCCCGATCCGTCACCAATTTCAAAAAGAGATTACAAGACGCTGTGCCATTTACAGTAACAAGACTTGACTTTACTGGTGCACTCTATATAAAAGAAAATAACGGAAATGTCAGTAAAGCATACATTTGTTTATTAGAGCAGTACATGTGGAAGTTGTCGCAGAGTTAACCGAAGAATCATTCCTACAGGCATTTCGTAGATTCTGTAGCAGAAAATCTCTACCAAGGATAATAATTTCTGATAATGCATCGACATTCGTGGCAGCTTCTGATGATATCGCTGGACTATTACGATCTAATAAACAATATACCAGTCCTTGTCAAAATCAAAATCCCAAAAACACAGTAAAAACTTTGCAAACTGGCAAAATATGTTACACACGTGAACTTCCATCAAGGAAGTGAGGCCGGGTGCACCGGAAGGGTAAGCACCTCCTGTCTAGCTAGCTACACCTGTCACGTACAAGTCAACCTCGAGAAAGAAAGTAACAAAGAACTATGGTAAGTCAAATATATCCAGTATAAGTTTGGATACAGTGACTACATACTATATAATGATGACGACCATAAAACTCTTTAAGGGCCTTGATTAGCCTTGGCTTGCAATATCCTAGGGTCAACAATTTAATTGTAAGTAATTTGCTTCGTTGCAGTAAGTACCCATAGTGGGAACAAGTCTTCACGTTTGTCGTATAGCTTCAGATGTAACCTTTTGTGGGTTTCATAATTGAAGCATAAGTCCAAATATGAAGCAATACATTGAGAATCTGTCGTGTTATTTCAAGCTCACTTGTATAGATGACATTCACATATTCTCCAAATTTGTGATTATTTAGAGATAGAACGTCATCTTTATATCTGTATGTGTAGTTGAATGATTTAGCGACAGTCATTTCTCCAGATTTGACAAGGTTCTGTAAAAATTCTGATTCATATGAATAAAGAAACAAATCAGCAAGCCAAGGGGGGCAGTTTGTGCCCATTGGTATATCGATTGTTTATTGAAAGATTATATTGCCAAACACAATAAATATGTTGTCTATCAAAAACTCTAACATTTTGTTGATGGTATCTTCAGTATATATTTGTTTGCAGTCTGTATGGTGTTTTACAAAATAACCAGAATCCCCGTTCAGCACTAGATATTTATATCCTGGTGAACCGTTTTTGTAAAAGAATGAAAAGTGGATTTGTTTTAGACGTTCTTTCAATTTAGAATTAAGGATAGTGGTGAAAAGGGTAGAAAAATCAAAAGTTTTTATACTTTTTACCGAAGATAGAGTACTAGAAACAAAATAGTCAAGTAGTTCTTTAGAATTTTTGAGAATCCCCATTTGGTTGATGCCAGATGTAGAATAGACTTTATCTGAATAAGTTTGAAGGCCATCTTTGACGACTGTCAAAATTTGTGTTAGAATTAAATGATAATGATTTAGTAGTACATTTAGAGAAACCTGCTATATATCTTTCCTTGTATGGATTTTTGTGAAGTTTTGGAATCCAATACAAGTAAGGCAGGTCAAGGTCTTCCTGTTTTAAATTGATATCTAAAGACTCAATGACTCCCCTATGATTGGAAAGAACTTCATCTTTGGTAAAATTACTTTTGGTATGAGTAGGATTTTCCGATATACTATCTACACCAAGCTCCTTAATAAGACATTCAACATAGAATTTCTTACTAACAAAAATAATGTTGTTAGAAGCTTTATCAGCTGGGACAACAACATACCTGTTATGTATGTCAGTAAGGATTGCAGAAATTTCAGGGTCTCTGAGCACTAAAGACGGCTAAGTACCCACAGACCCTTGGCATTCCTTGACTTTATAAAATTTCTAATTGTCCTTATCCAGTCGGATAAAGTATCAAGCTCTACGTCTTCTAATTTAGCCCAACCTCTAGTATACTCTTCAACAGAATCCATAATAATTTTGAATTTGTGTCCCCAAGTAAAAGGTTGAGCCTCCCTGTATTTAGGACTGCAAAGTTTGCTCATAATTGAAAGTTTATAGTTATAGTACAGGGATCAATAAATAACAAAGGTATCGAATGGAGATTTATTCCATGGAAAGCACCGTGGTTTGGATGATTTTGGAAGCGGCTCATAGGCATAATCAAGACAACACTCAAAAAAATTCTCCGAAGGTCAAGAGTCGACATGTCAACATTACAAACTGTTACCTCGAAAGTCGAAGCAATTATGAATGATTGACCTTTGACATCCGTTTCATCTAGTGGGGAGGAGGCACAACCGTTAACCCCAACACATTTACTTTATGGCTGGAGATTTACATCGTTACCACAAATTCCTGATGCTGCAGAACTCCTTAGAGATCCGGACTACATAAATCCAGAGTATATAACAAAACGTTCGTTAAAATTATCTGAGATTATATCACAGTTCTGGTCGAGATGAAAATCTGAATACCTAACGTCAGTAGGGAATAAACGTGGAAATAAAATCGTCAAGGTTGAAGTCGTAGTTCAAATTCATGATGAGTCGCCGAGAGCCATGTGTAAACTTTGAATATTTCAGAATTACTACCTGGAAATGGTCATATCGTTCACCGTTCATTAAAACTAAGAACTGATAGTGAAAAGATTGTAACCATTAAAAGTATGTTGTGTTGCTGAAGAAACTTAGTAGAATATTTTGTGTAATTTGAATGACAGTAAATATTTTTAACGCATTGGAATTTTATTGACAATAACTTTAAAATTATGCCATTTTCGCTGGCCCCAGTATATCACGTTATCGCGGATAACTAATAGTGTGATGTTCATTACGTTGTTGCCATCGCGGTATCGATGACATCATATTCATAACGTTGTATGTAATCAGTTTTTAAATAGATTTTGGACAGTACAGTCGTACATAGTTGTTGATTTTTACAATTTTCTTCATAACTCCTGTTGTATCATAGCCAGTAGAGATTCCACATAAGAATGACCAGGCTGCTGCAGACTTCCCATCATCTTTGAACAACAGCAGCCTGTCACAATCATCTGGAGGAGTTAAGAGCCTCCGTCTGAACTTGAGCACTCCTTTAAAAACCCTCGACTTGGTTATCTTGAGCCCCTTCTTCTTTGGATGACTGCACCAAAGGCAGTATGATTACGTTGTTGCCATCGCGGTATCGATGACGTCATATTCATAAAGTTGTATGTAATCAGTTTTTAAATAGATTTTGGACAGTACAGTCGTACATAGTTGTTGATATTTACAATTTTCTCCATAACTCCTGTTGTATCAGAGCCAGTAGAGATTCCACATAAGAATGACCAGGCTGCTGCAGACTTCCCATCATCTTTGAACAACAGCAGCCTGTCACCATCATCTGGAGGAATAAAGAGCCTCCGTCTGAACTTGAGCACTCCTTTAAAAACCCTCGACTTGGTTATCTTGAGCCCCTTCTTCTTTGGATGACTGCACCAAAGGCAGTATGATTACGTTGTTGCCATCGCGGTATCGATGACGTCATATTCATAAAGTTGTATGTAATCAGTTTTTAAATAGATTTTGGACAGTACAGTCGTACATAGTTGTTGATATTTACAATTTTCTCCATAACTCCTGTTGTATCAGAGCCAGAAGAGATTCCACATGAGAATGACCAGGCTGCTACAGACTTCCCATCATCTTTGAGCCCCTTCTTCTTTGGATGACTGCACCAAAGGCAGTATGATTACGTTTTTGCTATCGCAGTATCCTTTACAAATTAAGAGACAGGCTTTGCTTGAGGAGCAGGATCGTCAACTATTTATTCGTTGTAACCAAGCGGGAGTAGGCCATTTTAAAAGACGGAACCATTTACGAACTTGTCTTCACTTGGTATAAGCCAAAGAACGATTATTAGATGCATCAACGCAGTTTCCTTCAACCCCCCCCCTTTACTTCATCTTATTGCACATCTTTGGCATCCAGACCTCCCTTGATTGGAGCACACATTGATCCATTCTTAAGTCACAATCACCTTGAAACCCAGGCTGCTCCTGATGTCACAGATTCCTCGACATAGACCTCTCTTTGATAAACCTTTATGAAAATATAAATAAAATTATTAGTTTTAAGTAAATATAGTATAAATAACAATGATTGTCAATTGCCTTTATATAATATTGTTAATACATTCTCATTTTTCTTGATGGTAAGCATTATGTGCTTAATATATTGTTATAGGCAATAAATGTAGAAAAATATATAAGATATTTTTTTGTGAAACTGAAAATAATTACATATACTTTTCATTACGTTTCACTTAAATACATTATAGATGTATTATTAATGCTATAATAAGCATTGTATCTTATTATCAAAAAGTAAGATTTTACTTGTCAGTCTTGCAGACTTCTTTTTCCAATTTGTTTTAAGACTATAATGACTAAAAGAAGTCTCAAGGAAAGATAATCCAAAATATTTTCTTTCTGCTTTCTTCATGCATCGTATGTCTTCTTTATGTAGTTGTTTATTATATAAAGTATGCCAATTTTGAATACATTTTGCATTCACTTTAACTTTTTTTTGTTTATGACGTTAGTAAATATCTTAAGGTGCATAGGAGTTATTGAATCAAAACAAGTTTGTTTTTTTTTTAAATATCAATCAAATGTCATTTTCATCAAGAATATGTCATTTAAAAAGTATATTTTTTCAAGCTTTCTATTCAAAACAGGCCACTTGTAATTTTTCATTGTCTGTTAATCTTGTGATGTGTCTGATTTATTATCTGTAATGGTGTGTCCTGAAACTAAAATTAATATTTGTTTATCAATAAATAAGAGTAGTACATAATGTATTATAAAGTAGCATTTACATTGTTAGAATGTTGCAAAAATATATAATACAAATACCAGTTAAATTTTGATGTGCCAGTTGTGCACATTTAGGAAATTCATTCCTCATCAGTGACACTAGGACTGAAAAGTTTGATACATAAAAAATATAAGCAAAACAGTTGAAAAAAATGAATCTAAAGTTTCAAAATTATATAAATCTAAATGATTCTGTGAAAATTTTTCATTTTAATGCACAGAAAAACATACCAGTGTAAAAAAAAGTCTATTCAATATTACTTGGTATTGTTTTAGTTTATTTATGATTATTTATTCATTTATTTATAATGAATGTATTTTTTTAAAGTTCAGAATGTAAAGTTTTAATATCACAAGCCATACTTGAGATAGTCACATTGTATGATGTAAATTATTTTTTAAGTAGTTCATGGCTATCTCTAATTTTTGTTATTACAATGACACTTTTGAGGTGCATATGTAAAAGCTGCATTAAGTTTTCCAAAGAAAAAAATAAAACGGTGCTAATCTTATTAATGATGTTCAACGATAAAAGCTCGAATAAATACAAAAACAACAATAATTTTTCAGCGAGATGCAGCATTTGGAATCTTATATTCGAACGTGGTTACGTCATCAAAACCTGGGTCATTTAAACACAACTTTCAAAACGGTGAAATACGATAAATTAAACACAGAACTTCGTTAGATTTGTCATTTGTGACTAAGTAAGGGAAAAATAACACAATTTCAAATACATCTTGTTATTATTTAAGGACAATTAATGCAATCTGTCATTTTTCACCTTCGATTCTTGGGTTTTCCGTACATCCGTGCGCATGCTCTAAGCTCATAATTACCATCGTAAAACACTGACCAACCGGTCAGAGAATTCCGGTTATTTACAGCTAAAAGAAATGAAATTTTAGAAAATGAATGTCATGGATCGTGGTTAGAAGATATCTATTTTTAAAAAATATATTTTTAGAAAATAAAAAAAAAAAATCAGAAAATTGAAAAGATTTAATGTATATATCTCAATTTCACTTTTTAATCTATGCAAACATCAAGGAATTATTTTTATGCTTGTATCTTGTATTTTGTATATATTTGTATGAAAGATTTGAAGAACATTTTACTCACCAAGCGTTAAATGTGCTTTAAATATCTGTCCAACATTGTAATTTTCGACACAAATCAGCTAAATCTAAATCCCATATGTAATATAATCCTGCACTGGAAATTTTAGATTTTGTTCCCGTATAAAACTGTTTTCTAATGTTATAAGCTTGTTGATTTCTTAACCATCTTTGAATTTTACTTAAGAAATCTCCCTTCCGAGTACTTTTACCTGCGTCAATAAATTAAGTAAAACGTGCTCAGACGTGATCGGCGGTGATAAATGTGACATTACAATACAAAAAATGATGTTGACAGCGCTTACGGTTTGAAACTAAACTATCGATAGAAAACTTCCATAAAATTAAGTCAACTAACTTTGAAGGTGCATCGTAATGCAAGAAATAATTGAATTATTTTATATTTGCACCTAAATACTGATTATATTGCGTCACTCTGACATGATACTGCGTCAATTAGCAGCATAGATTTTTGTGTGTTGTCGATAAACAACACACCATCCACCATCTTTCTTTAACAAACGTTAATGTATTCTAATTTTGAGAACATTCTTAAATTTTTCAAATAATACATTAAGATTTCATTATATATTTGTTATCTAGAGTATTATTATAATTATCATTATTAAGGCATAAAATTATATTTCTTGGTTTTGGCGATTTACAGAGCATAAATTGTTGTGCAAATAGTAATATTGGACTTAGTATTGTAATAGTTTAGCAATATTTAGTTAATGCTGCTTATATGTAAATTTATGATTAATTGATTATTACTTGAAATCCATTTACATGATTGTTGCTTGACCGCTCCATTGTGAGCTTTAATAAATTCAATATTTTAAGCATTTGATTGTCCTGGTCATCTTAATTTGTTAAGGACACGCTACCAAGTTTAATTACGACTACGATCTCATTGTAAGTGATACCTGCTTGATCTGGATACGCTCATAGTACAGAGTACTTGGGCGTAATTAGAAATATTTGTTTTGCAACTTGAATACAAGTACTTGTGCATGGTTTAAAATACATGGTTGATACTTAATGTTCACAGTTTATAAGTGTTCAACTCTATTTTCTGTTGTTATTATAATTTAGTTATGACATTTGTGATGTCATCTGCATTACCAGTTATCAATCAAACCTTATAAGGATTAAAAGGTGGAGTTGTTGGACATAGACAATTTTCAGTTTGAGGTAAAATTGGAAATTTTATGGAGTGTGCAGACTTTTTAAAATAAGATTTTGAGCAGAGACTGACATTGTACATTAGGTCACCTCTCAGTAAAATAGTTTCAATAGAATAAATTGTAAAATTATGTTCAATGTGGCTACAAACCTAGAAGAACGGAGTTTTATTAATAATGAATATGGTTTAATGTTAAGGAATATATTTGACAATGTTATAAAAATACGTAAAAATTATAGTAAACAAGATTTAATTAAGGTTACTTTATATCATCCAGATTTAAATTCAGCATTTGTTATCCCTTTAAAACCTATGCAAGACGTAACGGGTGAAATGATACTAGACTATACCGAAAAATTATTAACTTCTAATCAAGATTTAAAATTAGAGGGTTTAGATCTAGTAATTGGCATTATAAAATATCCTTAAGGCA
This sequence comes from Tegillarca granosa, assembly GCA_029721355.1. Taxonomy (NCBI): domain Eukaryota; kingdom Metazoa; phylum Mollusca; class Bivalvia; order Arcoida; family Arcidae; genus Tegillarca; species Tegillarca granosa. The sequence continues at coordinate 45,059,437 of CM056602.1, forward strand.
GTGGACGTAAAAATATTACAAATGTGGAAAAAGATGTTAAATTTAAGAAAAGTCTTGTTTACATTATAAATTTAGATAATATGTGTGCTGCTAGGGCCATAGGTGAAGGATATGCTAAATTATATACTGTTAATAAATTACAAACTAAAATAGGACCTGCCATTCCTCAAATTAAAACTAAGGTGTGTTCCTTCATACAAAGCATTACTTAGCTGGATTTGGTTTCATATATTTTAGGAACTTTAGATTCATTATTTTTCAACTGCTTGGCTTATGTTTTTTTTATCTAACAAACTTTTCGGCCCCTAGTGTGACTGATGGATGATTTTTCGAAATGTGCAGATATGGCACATCAAAATTTAGCAAGTATTTGTTATATATTTACTACCCCTGAGAGAGTACCGCTGCTGGAGGAGTAAAACTCCCCAAAGGTTTCCATAACATAGTAGGCCTCGAAATGTGTATATATGGCACATCGAAATTTAACAGGTACTAGTGTTATATATATAACAAATACCTGCTAAATTTTGATGTGCCATATATATATATATATATATATATATATATATATATATATGCATTCATCAATCACTGCATCATCTTTTGGACATTTGTACAGAGCAATGCAAGGGCGTATATTGATGGCATCCTTGGCCCTTTGAATTTGATTTTGCGCAGAACGGGTATAATTTTGAGCAAAATCTAAAGTTAGAGAGATTGGCTTGTCTGGAAGATTTGAATTCAAATTGCTGAATTGTTTCTGCTCCCAACGGGCCTCAAAAAGATGAAATGACAAGAATTCAAGTTCATCAAACAACTCTGTATCCTTTTAGTAGTATTCTTTCCCGTGTTATATGTATTTCCATTTCACAATGTTCTCTAAATTTGTTGCTGGTTGAAGTTTTTCTTTTAAAAGTATTGTTCCACATTTCTCACAGTTACGATCAATACAATTCAGTTGGTAAAATTTCTGTCCTTCATTTTTTTCACAAAAAGTTTCCTTTACTGCATCATATTCAGTTTCAACTTTTAATCTCTTCTATTTACTATCTCTAAGACAGAATTCACTGCTTTAATCTTTAGTTTAATGTTTTTACAATATTCACATAAACATTGATAAGGTTTTCTGTGTTTCTGCGTGAGAACATTTTTGGGGGCGGAATTTGTCCAGGGACACTTTGTTGGTAGAATTTTCTGAATTCCACTTAACCCATGAATCATTAGTTGAAACATTTATAACTTGCTTCTTAAGATCTTTTTTCACTGCTTTTTTGTCTGGTATAAAAATTGAATTGTTTCATTTCCATAAAAATCTTTGATTTTTGGTATTGTTTCTTCCGATAAGTCATCTTTCCAACGTTTCTTAGTTCCATTTTAAAACAACTATCTGTCATATACTTTCTCTTTATACCAGCTGCAGTGCAGAATTAACTTGTCAATCTTGAATATCCATTGTCTTACAAATTCCTTTTTTTTTTTTTTTCAAGTCGTTTGAACGGCCCTTTAGTTCTCAATGCGTTTTTTTTGATGATGTCTAACACTTCAAAAAGATTTTCTTTTAGCTGAAAGCGACCCAATTTCAATGTTTTCAAACTCCAGTGCTGCTTTTTCGGTTTGGGGTAACATTCATTTCCAGACCTTTTACTATTTTTCCATATCTTTCTGGACTTTTTGAACGATAAACTGCTTTTCTTAATGCTTCAGAAGACAATTTTTCTGTCTGTTGTTTCTGTTTTTCTTTTTGCAGTTCTCTTGCTTTTGCAGTTGTTTTCTTCTTAACCTTTTTCTTGCAGCATCTTTCTCACGTATACGTCTTTTTTGGGGAACTCAGACTTGCACAATATTTTCGCCTATACTGGGCCTCTTGTTCTTTTCTTTGTAATTCTTTTTCTCCTCCATTTCAGTTACCATGTGTGATTAATTTTTTTTTTTTTTGAAGTTCTTTATCTCTTTTTGTGTCTCTCGGTATTTTCGCATTCTTATTTTTGATTATTCTACATTTCTTCTTTTCTTCTTCTGTCCAGTCAGTGCTTTTTTTTTCTCTTGCAGTTGCTGCATTTTTATCTTTTTGTTCTTTTAATATATCAAGAACAATTTTGAAAGATCCTTTCTTCATTGTCGCTTTTTATTTGTAATTAAAAAGTAAATATATATACTTTTATTGTTCAGAACAATTAAAATACTTGATCATTGCAAAATTAGAAGTAATTTGATATTGGTTAAAAAGGGGGAAGAAAATTTCATTTTATTTGAAATAAAAATGATTTAAAACTTGTGAATATGTAAGTGTTTTTTTCTTGAAAATATAACGTAAGATAACTTTTTTAGGGAAAAGTTTGGGGTTTGTTACAAATTTATTTTTTCCTCTTAAATTTGACGGTTGTTGTGCCAGATTTATGACATGACGAGTACCGCCAGGAAGTGGAATGGTATGTAAGGAAATATATCTGCTTGTTGATCTGATTAACCTGGATTCAAAGATTTGAAGAACAGTTTTTCAATTTTATAACACGATGTATTTAATTTGAAACTTTAAATGTAAATAAATGAAGTTTAAAAAACGCGTTTTGTTCGCTTCGTAAGTGTCCGTTGGAGCTTTGGAGGCACTCGGCAGATTTAGTTAACATTACATTGTCTGATTTTATTATCAGTTGTTATACTGCATTCTTGGCATTTTATTATATCTGATATATTTTGTTACATAAGGATATCGTCTCTTATCAGCTGAAAAACATCTGAAAATTTGGGCTACCACAGTGTCGTCCGGTTTGTTACGAACACAACTTGATTTAAAAATAAACAAATCACGTCGCAATTATTAAAAACTTAGACTACCAGGTGTCGCTGTGGAATAGAATCTTTCACTTGGTGTATACGCACGCATGTGTTCTATCGTCTAAGAATGGGCGTACACACATAATGCAAGCGAGTCCATGGAGGTTACAGCATGTCATGAACGAAACAGTGAGTAATGATGCGACATTAATCGTTCGACTTTTATACATTGGAAAATCAAGAGACTATTTCTTTGATATTAACCTACTTCAGAGAATATTTTATTGTTAAAATCAAAAATTAGATGACACTGGTTCAAAAGGAAAGGAAGGCGTTATTTTGATTAGGCGTCTGTAAAATCGCATTTAACGGCCTTGGTTTCTTATTTGATGAACGACACACCAAATTTCATTTAAAAATAACATGACATTAAAGGTAAACTTAGACAACGTTTTCAGTAACGGAACGATGTTGATTTTCAAGAATGACGCGTATATTGTTTAAATTCTTGGAATGATTTTGATGTTGAAAAAATCGCACGTTCATGTTGAAAGACAAAATTTTAGCTTTTATTTATAACGAACAAAAACGGGTCACAATTTCAGTTACAGACCAGTCTCAACATCCAAACAAAAGATAGTAATCAAACAAATTACTCGCAAAATTGCTTTTTGTTGTTGCTACATCTCGTAGCAATTTGAAAACTTAAATCTTAATGATATTGATAATAGTGAATTTTAGTAACAAAAAAAAAAGGGTTAACATTTATGTATACATTAACATATACATTTCTGCGGTCCTTACTGATGACATACATAACAGGTATGTTGTTGTCCCTGCTGATAAAGCTTCTAATAACATTATTTTCGTTTGTAAGAAATTCTATGTTGAATGTCTTATTAAGGAGCTTGGTTTAGATAGTATATCAGAGAATCCTACTTATACCAAAACTAATTTTACAAAAGATGAAGTTCTTTCCAATCATAGGGGAGTCCTTCAGTCTTTTGGTATCAATTTAAAACAGGAAGAACTTGACCTGCCTTACTTGTATTGGATTCCAAAACTTCACAAAAATCCATACAAGGAAAGATATATTGCAGGTTCCTCTAAATGTACTACTAAATCATTATCAGTAATTCTAACACAAATTTTGACAGTCGTCAAAGATGGCCTTCAGACTTATTCAGATAGAGTCTATTCTACATCTGGCATCAACCAAATGTGGATTCTCAAAAATTCTAAAGAACTACTTGACCATTTTGTCTCTAAAACTCTATCTTCGGTAAAAAGTATAAAAACTTTTGATTTTTCTACCCTTTACACCACTATCCCTCATGCTAAATTGAAAGAACGTCTAAAACAAATCATTCACTTTTCATTTTTTTACAAAAACGGTAAACCAAGATATAAATATCTAGTGCTCAACAGGGATTCTGGTTATTTTGTAAAACACCATACAGACTGCAAACAAAAATATACTGAAGATACCATCAACAAAATGTTAGAGTTTTTGATAGACAACATATTTGTTGTGTTTGGCAATATTATCTTTCAACAAACAATCGGTATACCAATGGGCACAAACTGTGCACCTTTACTTGCTGATTTGTTTCTTTATTCATATGAATCAGAATTTTTACAGAACCTTGTCAAATCTGGAAAAAAGACTGTCGCTAAATCATTCAACTACACATACAGATATATAGATGACGTTCTTTCTCTAAATAATCACAAATTTGGAGAATATGTGAATGTCATCTATCCAAGTGAGCTTGAAATAAAAGACACGACAGATTCTCCATGTTCTGCTTCATATTTGGACTTATACCTCAATTATGACACCCATGAAAGGTTACATCTGAAGCTATACGACAAACGTGATGACTTCAATTTTTCTATTGTCAACTTTCCGTTTCTTTGCAGTAATATCCCTGCTTCTCCTGCGTATGGTGTATATGTTTCACAGTTAATACGGTACGGTAGAGCTTGTTCCCACTATGGGAACTTTCTGCAACGAAGCAAATTACTTACAATTAAATTGTTGACACAAGGATATTGCAAGCCTAGGCTAATCAGGGCCCTTAAAAAGTTTTATGGCCGTCATGACAATATTGTTGATAAGTATGTAGTCACTGTATCCCAACTTATACTGGATATATTTGACTTACCATAGGTCTTTGTTCCTTTCATTCTCAAAATTGACTTACACGTGATGGGTGTAGCTAGCTAAACAGGAGGTGCTTACCCTTCCGGAGCGCCCGGCCTCACTTCCTTGATGGAAGTTCACGTGTATCACCTATTTTGCCAGTTTGCAAAGTTTTTACTTTGTTTTTGGGATTGTGATATGGACAGGGACTGGTGTGTTTGTTTATTTATGTATACATTAACATATACATTAAGTTTTCAATTTTAATGGGGTTCGCCGCTGCATTAATTCTACAGGTGGCGTTGGTGTTACAGAATGTTAGGTTTTAAAAAAAAGGTATAAAAGTAATTTATGGGAATGATTGTCCCTAAGGATAACATATATATATATATATATATATATATATATTAGACTGCTGTAGTATGCTATCACTGGTTGTCATAATGCTAATGTGGGATAAGATATCTGACCGTTTAATAATAGAATAGTACAAATGACCTTTTGTGATATTATTTAAAATTAAAATTTATCTGCAGGGAAAAGAAATACAAATGAAAGTTATTGTGGACATGGGTTAGGTTCTGATGCAGTGGCCAAATTATCAGAACAATATCTTGATCGATACCACCATATTACGGTAGATAACGCATTCACGAGTCCAGCTCTTGCCAAATATCTATTTGAAAACGAGACGTACATGACTGGAACTGTCAGAAAAACCAGAAAAAGGGATGCCTTAGTCGTTTCGACGAAAAGTAAAGAAGGGAGATAAACTTGCCAGACAGTCGGGCCCTGTTGTAGCATTAAAATATGGAGACAGAAAAAATGTTTGTCATCTTTCTACAATGATCAAACCCATGTACGTTATTTATTAAACAATAGATTTGATTCATATGTAGACATTTATAGCTGAACAATATTTACTCGAGTTTAATACAATTTCTAACCGACTTTTATCAGCAAGTCTGCTGTCAAACAAAAAGTACAAACAAGACGTAAGCAATAAGAATAATAAGTAACCAAATTAAATAAAATTGAATAAAACTAAATAATTTACACCATAAGAAAAGGAAACATTGTTTTTGCTTTTCAAGCATGTAGTTTTAAATACGGGTGCGAGAGCAGACACTTGACACTGGTAGCGAAATGTGTTTTGTGACAATATACCGATTACACCATTAAAATTCAAGCAGAAATGAACATACAGCAACCGATAATATGTTAAAAGATCGTTTTTTATTATCATTTTATTATTTTCATTTTTTTTTTTAATTTTATTTTATTATAAAAACTTCTGTTGTTTGACGTTAACATTCTGACTTATTTAACAGAAATATTTTCAGCATGGAATATCATGAAAATAGTAGAGGCATCATTTCAGTTATCCCCCGGACAGTCTATATGTACAACAAATTAATTAGTGGGGTTGATATAGCAGATCAGCAAATACAGACATACGACCCAGATGTGAAGTCACTCAAATTGTGGAAGAAGATTCTTATTTACCTCATTCTCAAGACTGTAGGTCTGTTTTACATGAATTGTATCTATAGATAATAAACATATTCAATCATAATTATATTATAATATAAAAGTTCTTTCAAGATTTATTAAACATCCCATAGCTTCATGTTTCTTTCATCTCTCAAATTTGATTACATGCGTGACAGATGTTGCTAGCTAAACAAGTGGTGCTTACCTTTCCAGAGCACCAAATCTCACCTCCAAATGGAAATTCATGTGTTAAACTTGATGTCCAAGTTTTTAAAGTCTTTTTAACCTTGGTTTAGGATTTTGATTGGAACTATTTTTTATTAACATCGAAACAGAGTATTTGTTTTAATGAGCGGGGTTACCGAGGGTTTGGGTTTTCGTTTTTTTTTACTTGTTCCGTAGCCCGTATATCTACTGACTGTGTCGTGTACACGATGTTATCGATATGAGAGTTAGTACATAACCATTTAGCGTATTAATCGCATCAAAGTTAATGTGGCTACTGAATATATCACATTTCATAATGAAATACAATAATCAAGAATACAAAAATCACATATAATTCTAGTTTGAAAGCCGGTTTCTATTTTCAGTGAATAGCTACATTCTTTATGTGCAAAATATGGGTCATAGAAAAAAGGTGACAAGACTAAGTTTCACGGAATCACTGTACAAACAACTGATCGGTGATTTTGTAATTCAAGGAAAAGAACTGGTAGGCCCCGGACATCACAAGTACCAGTGCCATCAAGATTGTCAGAGCGCCACTTCATTTATTTCATTCCAGGTATGGATTTATTTTGATCACAGACCAATAAAAGAATGAAATATTATTACAACAATATCATTTGAATCTCATTTTATGTTTACTGTATTTCGCCAGCTATCAAATTCATAATACTTTCATTTATGTTTCTCTCATTGTGTTGTTCTTTTTCAGGCGAAAAAAGGAAAATTTGCAGAGTTTGCGAAGCCAAAGTACGGACATGGTGCCCGGACACGCTTTGTTAAGTGGGCCTATGTGTTGGGGATTGTTTTAAAAGGTTTCGTATGAAGATGGTGAATGAACCGTAAATGTTTCAAACGTATGGTTTGGTGATACGGTTAACATTTATCAGAGGTTAACGCTACTTTTATGGTCAGTATATGTAGGTGTGGTAAATCAAGTTTTCAGCATCAGTTATGATGTCAGTGATAATATTATGTACTGAATGCAATGAAGACATTATATTTATTACTGTTTGTAAATACTAATAGCCGTGACTGAAATTTGTTAAGTCTTTTTGTCAATTAAAGAAATAGTAAAGTGATTTTTTAAATCATTAGAAAGAGTATAGACAATTGTATAATGTAAAGATACATGTTGACTTCCCATGAAAAGTAAAAACAAATAAAACCGAATAATGTATTATAAACGTTTCGAAATTATTTTTGCCACTCAAAAAAGATAAAGGTCTCATGAATGAATGAATGGGTGGATAATATATAGCACAAATACCAGTTGAATTTTGATGTGCCAGATGGGCACATTTTGGAAATTCATTCCTCATCAGTGACACTAAGACCGAAAAGTTTGATAATAAGAAACATAAGCCAAACAGTTCAAAATTAATGAATCTAAAGTTCTAAAATTATATTAATCCAAGTGAATGAATGAATGAATGTAGTAAATGTATGTTTATATTTTTCATTACATTTATCGTCTTTAAAATGTATTTTATGATTGAATTAAAAACAGTAGATGAAAATATTACAATTAAAAAATAAACTTACGTCTATAAAAAGTAATCTAAAATTCAATGAAAACTCCATAAAATTTGGTCAAGGGAATCTGTTTTAATAATAGTTTTAATACACATGGTAGAACTCTGATATTTCCGCGCACCTCATTCCTACTTTAACCTAAACATCAAGTGATGACGTCGGAAAACTTCGCGTATCGCATGACGTTATCATTTGAAACTTCGCGGCGAAAGGGTTAAAGTAATGAAGACCAAATTTAGAGTCATAAAATGGGACCAGCTTCCTTGTGTTGTTATTTCTCACAGCGTCTTATGTCAACATTGAATGTCAACGTTTCTTGTAACGTTAAAAGTCAGCGTTTCCATTCTAAATGAAGGTTTAATACTGAACTTATGTTGGAATGGCATCTTTGCAACCGATGTAATAAGAAAACCATCGCTTTAAAGTTTTACAGGTAATACAGACAAGTCATTGTTTACCAATAAGTGAGTGGATTATTGTTAAAGCTGTACCAGCATTATTGCAGCTATTCGCGGCTAGAAAAAGTTTAAATATAAAAGTACATATAAATTTAAATTGATGTAAAATTAAATATATTAGATCTAGATTTAAACTACTGATAAAACCAGTTATATATCACATACAGCACCGTGCCCATATATTTATGAACAAACGTAAATGACGTCATTCCCGATATTAAAGGTGCTCAGTATTTTCGGTCATGTTCATGATTTACACTACGCCCTATATTGACGTAAGTATACATTTTTAGGTAAGAATTTCCCCTATCCGTGACGTATGTTAAATGATGTCATTGCCGTCTGTTCTCAATACATTCAGTGTCAAAAGCTGAGATGGGGAAAAACTCTGATCTGTCGACACCTGTAAAAGAATTGTTGAAAAATACTTGAGTGGAGAAAAATATTCTGTGATGGCTAGGAATTTAGGTCTTCCTCGGAATACTGTTTATACTGATGTAAAACGTTATTTGGAAAGGGGGTCTGTGTAAACACCTTCAAGATATGGCAGGAAGAGAAAGCTTGATGACCGAGATGTGCGACAACTTTTGCGTGTGACAAAAAAGAATCGTGTGCTACCGTTAAAAGACATCGCCCATTTATTTAATCAGGGTAGACACTCTATAGTCCTATTGCACGGTGATTCCGCCATGTTGGGTCAAAGGCCAACGGGAGTTTGAAGCGCAAAACAATGGCGGTTGCACGGGTTATGTCAACAACTTATCCAAAGTGTGTGATAATTTCGCGACTTATGATAAATAGAACGATATCAATCATGCACCCCTTTCAACAGATTTTAACCATTTGAGTGCCGAAAGGCCGATCTGGGCCGATGACATGTGTCTCAGAGTGCCATCGGGCCGATTCAGGCCGATACTCTGTGTCTTAGAGTGCCTTTGGGCCGATGGATTTATGAACATGTTTTAAACTGATTTTTTCAAGATAATATATTTGTTTTTTGTTTTAGTAATAAAATTAAATATTTTTCTTATCCCAAAACCCTATGACGTCATTTTGTGTATTCTCAAAAAAGACGTCATGTTGAATTGCGTGACGTCATTTAGCGTCAGTGCTTTCGGCACCGTTCCGTGGTAGAAATGGCAGGGATATGGATGAGGGTTTTCCCGCCGGAAGATCAAAGAACTCACTTTACAGAAAATCCGGGCCTCGTCAATGTTCCGCAAAGAAATTCTCCACCAATAAGATATTTCATGCTATTATTTACAGTTGATTTAATGCGTGAAATTATCAGGCAGACCAACAGGTATGATTATTGCTCTTAATTCTATTTCATGTCTTCAAAAAGAAAAAAAATATTGGTTGCAAGTTCAAAATAATTTTAACAAACTCCATTCTTACATGTCACAATATCGCCATGTGTCTAGTACGGCGTGAAACATACGTGTGCACATATTAACCAATAACAGGCTTAACGTCAATATTGAAAACTTTGAAAGAAATGTTTGGATTATTCTATATTAGTTGTTGCAAAAATAAACATATAAAACATTACACATGCATACATGTATTTACCCATAATGAATATAATACCCGCTGGTATATGATATATATATATATATATATATATATATATATATATATATATATATATATACCATGTCGCTCCTGTGCTTACATAAATAAAATGTGGTTATATGCATAAGATAGGAATGTAAATGTAATTACATGTATTATAAAGTGAAATGACAATCATATGCATGTACTTGAATTTTTAATTCCGACGAACACAGGGAATGCCGATTATGTAAGAACTAATGGTGCTCTCATGTGCTACTTTTGAATATACAAAATTCAAATGTAGCATATGACAAGTTCTGTTATCAGCACATTCCTTATACAGAACAATAAAATAAGGTTGTCTATCTGTCATGGGCTACTTTTAAATGTATTATTTCATTATTAAAAAGTAGCACATGACACATCTATACACAAAAAATGCAATAAAGTCATTTCAAAAATTGCAGATATGCCCAAAATTTTTTGAAAACTTTTGGACATGGACTAGGAAGTCATTCAAGAGCAAAAACATGGAAAAGACTGACCATGAAAGAATTCCAGGCTTTTCTTGCTGTCTTTTATAATATGGGTATAATAAAGAAAGCATCCATTCCTCAGTACTGGAATTCAACACTACCAAGTCAGATATTCAAATGGTTCAAAACAGTTATTCCGAGGAATAGATTTCAAAATATAATAAAATTTCTTCATGTAGCAGATTACAAAAGAAATGTAGCTCGACAGGTAATGTGTTTAATTGGACATTGGTTAAGATGTTGTTAAGATAGTTCCCATTATGTAATTTGTTAAATGTTCATCTGGTCAGTTATGATAAAGTATTCAATGTAACATATGACTTAGAACCTCTCTGTATCAGCATTTGAAGTGGTACAATATAGCTACTCGAGACTAAAAATCCCTGTTTGCAATGTGAACAAGTTGAAATACCATAATAGATTTTACCACATTCAAATTAGGATATGGTTTGCTACAGTGCGTACTTAACTTCGATATGAAGGTGACATATATTTGTGTTGTCGTTGTGGATGTCTAAAGTACATTAGTTATTAATTATTGCTGCGTTAAGCATTAAATAAGAAACAATTCATCATTTAACATTCCAATAAATTTGCGGTCAGAGTCTTATTCAATGTTAAGGAAAGTACTCTAAACGATTTGTAACAATAACTTTTTTTTAAAAAAATGACACAGAAATAACGTTATTAAAGTATTTGTACAAATTATTTCATGATACAGTGTTTAACTTTTCCGATCATATTATAAGTTTTTCATTGTAGCACCCTGCTTATGATCCAGCCTCAAGATTCAGTCCATTACTGAATTATATGAACAGACAATTTCTACGTTATATCATTCCTAATAGAAACTTGTGTGTTGACGAAACTTTAATTAGCTGTAAAGGCCACAGTGTTATGCGCCAGTATATTCCTTCAAATGCTGCTAAGTACGGGATTAAGTTTTGGGTGTTGTGCGAGGCTGCAACAGGATACATCCTACAAATGCACATTTACCGCGGCAAACATTTTGATCCAACACCAAATGGACAGTTACAGGGAACCAATGTTGTTTATGATTTACTCCGCAACACAAACCTCTTGAATAAAGGCTACCATGTCATATGTGACAGTTTCTTCAGTTCTCTGCATTTGGCCAATAAACTACTGGAGGCGAGAACATATGTCACTGGTGAGAAGATCAAATAAACAACAATTACACGAAATAAAAGGGCAAAAATTGTCAACTTAATATGCGTATTTTAACCCATCACAATTTAAATTATATTTCAGTTGGATTCCAGCAGACATATATGTCTCTGATTGCAGGTGTTCATTTTATCATTCGTGATTTTGTCGTCTACGTGGCACATGTGCAACCTTCAAAATGAGCAACTCTGGTTTTTAACATTTTCATGGCTACTGAAATATGAAATCTTCGAACTATTGCAAGATCCATTCATGACTTTACTTCGTTATCAAATACTTGCATGCGCTTTTAATTTATATGATTCAACAAGAGTAAATGTATTTTAAGCCTTAAGTCTCTGTCTCTCTCTGTCTCTCTCTCTCTCTCTCTCCCTTACACACGTGTTCTCGCACACATGTGTACACTGTGAAATAAGTTACATTTCATATAATTACACTATTTAGGACAAATTTTCAAGACAAAGTTTGACAATTACTGTTACATTTTAGGTACGCTAAGGAAAAACAGACCAATGCCTCAAACGATCAAAAATGCAAACCCGGCCCCGGGAAGTGCAATTTATATGAGAAAAGGACAAGTTGTTTGTTTAGCATATAGAGGTGAAGAAGACAAGACACCGGTCAGACTTTTAAGTACATTGCTACCAGCCCAGGAACTGCCCACACACAGACCGAGAATTATACAACAATATAATAAACACATGGGTGCAGTTGATCTCGACGATGCTATTCTAAGCGCATATATTGGCGAACGCAGGAAAAAGAAAGTTTGGCAAAAAGTTATTTTTCATCTGTTCCATCGCATAATGCTAAACTCATATTTTTTGTATAAACGAAATACTTCTGATAACCCACCCATGAGCCATTTAAAATTCATTCAAATGGTAATCGAATCCCTCGCAAATGTTTGTACTCAAATTCCAAGGGCAAGACAACGACCACATCGTCTTCAGTTAGATATTTTACCCGGCAGAAAAGAGAGAGACTGTTGTGTCTGCTCTTCGAGGTCACAGGGAGTTAGGAGGCGCAGCAGGACAATTTGTAGTCACTGTAAACGTGGTTTACATAGTAAATGTAAACGTGGCCATACTGACTGTTTTGAGCAGTGATCAAATAAACAATTAGCCATTTATATTTTGACATATCTGATGTGAAGCTGCGCGATGAAAGTAAATATTTGCTGTTATCTTTTTTTTCATCTCTGATGTGTAGCCGCGCGATGACAGTTAGTAAATATTTGCTGTTTTTTTTTTTTTTTTTTTTTCATTTCTGATGTGTAGCTGCGCGATGACAGTAAGTGAATATTTGCTGTTATCTTTTTTTTCATTTCTGATGTGTAGCTGCGCGATGACAGTTTGCAAATATTTACTGTTATCTTTTTTTTCATTTCTGATGTGTAGCTGCGCGATGACAGTTTGTAAATATTTACTGTTATCTTTTTTCATTTCTGATGTGTAGCTGCGCAATGACAGTTTGTAAATATTTACTGTTATCTTTTTTCATTTCTAATGTGTAGCTGCGCGATGACAGTTTGTAAATATCTACTGTTATTGTGTTAATTCATAATTACATGGTTATACATTTATAAATATTACATTGAAAATATTTTGGTTGTTTTATTTTTTCAGTAGCTGCTCATCATTTGTAAATGGAAGGACACATAATTTCTTATCAATTGAAGTAACGCGCGTTATTCCGTTTGCTTGCAAAGTTGTTTCCTTCATACTGACAATGAACACCATTTTAAAACAGTTCAATTGTTATATTTTCGTTTAATATTTTTAAAAAAAATTATTCATTTATTGTAAGAAAAAAATTCCCATCTATAACTCATGCACATCGGGGGGAGTCCAGTAGACGCAACAGCTGAATTTAAGACCCAGAACGACACATTATTAATCCGCAATATTTTCAATGTGGGGTAACAACGGGGAGTTTTGGTTTGAAAAATTATAGTGTTATCAGGTATTTTCTCGATTTTTCATTAACATAATGAATTTTTTTTTAGAATATTGGATATAAATAATATATATATATAAATCGAATATCAACGATAAATGTGTTGTTACTTGTGGACTATATTTCAGTCGAAAATCAGGTGCACCTGTGTGGCCCCATTTCAATTTGCAAAGAAGTTTGGAGTAAAAGATTGCTGGCTAAATGTTGGAAGTGAAATTTGGGAATCTGAAACGGGAAGGGGGGAACTGTAGCTGAGGGATAATTTTCAATGGCCAAGCACTTGGGTTTCGAATCCGTTATATGTGAGTAGACAGGGATTTACCGAGATATTTCTTCTGGAATGTCGACATTGTTAGGCTGAGATTCACTCTTATATAATGTGCCGAGCTTCATACTCGGTATCGTTCAAGTGTAGACAGCAAAGCAGTGAGAAGTATACTTACTCTTTACGGCAGGTGTGGTGCAAATATCTCTCAAAGTTTAGAAAATTATCGTTTTAAGGTTAGCAAGAAGTTGTGTAGTACTTTAACCATGTATTGTACTTTTGAAGAGTTCCTATTGGATCCCTTGTAAAGTAGATGATTTTTCAGTTTTTCTGATCAACAAACACAGCATGTGAAACGGACAATTTTTACTGGATGTGGCATACATGCGTGAATCTAATTCCGATTGATTCAGTCTTGTCTTAAATGTAAACAAATGTGACGTGACAGTCATGTTTGTTTACCTACGATAATGTAGTTCCGGATTGTGTATTGCATTTTATATGTATTCATACACGGAGTGACAAAATTTTTTGGCATTCATTGTCAGTAATAATTACAACGGCTCTCAAGCTTGCAGCTATGGGAATTTTACAAGGCAAATGAAAATATTAAAATTTATAAGTCAAAATTTCAGTATCAAGTTTAGAGTAGCGATTTTCAACTATAATATATAAACAACATAATAATAGATAATAAGAGGAATCGTCAAACCGGGTCGTAATGTAAAGTTACGTCATGTGTCTATGACGTTACAAATCGGCACAGACACATTTGTTACGTAACATTGGAATTTTCGAAATGGTCTGGCACTCAAAGGGTTAAGGAAAATCTTAACTTAAGATGCTTTGTGAATATGACCCCAGCTTCCGTGTGTTGTTATTTCTACACAGCGTCTTATGTCAACATTGAAAGTCAGCGTCTCTTGTAACGTTAAAAGTCAGCGTTTCCGTTCTAAATGAAGGTTTAATACTGAACTTATGTTGGAATGGCATCTGTGCACCGATAATCTTTGAAGTTTTACAGCGAATACAGACAACTCATTGTTTACCAGTAAGTGAGTGGGTTATTGATAAAGCTGTACAAGCGTTATTGCAGCTATTCGCGGCTAGAAAAAGTTTAAATATAAAAGTATATATAAATAAATTACTTTAAATTATGTAAAATTAAATATAATAGATTTAAACTACTGATAAAACCAGTTATATCACATACAGCACCGTGACATATATTTATGAACAAACGTTAATAACGTAATTCCCGATTTTAAAAGTGCTCAGTATTTTCGGTCATGTTCCTGATTTACACTACGCCCTATATTGAGGTAAGTATGTATTTTTAGCTTAGAATTTCCCCGATCCGTGACGTATGTTAAATGATGTCATTACCGTCTGTTCTCGATACATTCAATGTCAAAAGCGGAGATGGGGAAAAAACTCTGATCTGTCGACACCTGTAAAAGAATTGATTGTGGAAAAATACTTGAGTGGAGAAAATATTCTGTGATAGGTAGGAATTTAGGTCTTCCTCGGAATACTGTTAATACTGTTGTAAAACGTTATTTGGAAAGGGGGGTCTGTAGAAACACCTTCAAGATATGGCAGGAAGAGAAAGCTTGATGACCGAGATGTGCGACAACTTTTGCGTTTGACAAAAAAGAATCGTGTGCTACCGTTTAAAGACATCGCCCATTTATTTAATCAGGGTAGACACTCTTTAGTCCTATTGCACGATTTTTCCGCCATGTTGGGTCAAAGGTCAACGGGAGTTCGAGGCGCAAAACAATGGCGGTTGCACCGGTTGTAATGTCAACAACTTATCCAAAGTGTGTGATAATTTCGCGACTTATGATAAATAGAACGATATCAATCATGCATTAAAGTAAGTTTAGAACTATAGTCCAGTAAAATATGAACAAGTTTCATAGTGATTTCACGGTTGTCTCAGTAAAAAGTGCGAAATATCGGACCGAGTTTGTCATTCTTGCTTCTGATAGAATACTGTATTCTGACTGTGCTTTACTAAATGATTAAGACGGCACCGGAGGCTTTTAAACAGACGTCCCTTTAATGAGGACTAAACTAAAAAAATATATATGAATTGCTGTTCGATTTTACTTGTCTTTAGAGACCGACCCTCCTGTGGTTGAACACAAACCTATGGTTGAAGGACGTGGTATGTTACACGACCCCCAAATCGTGTATAAAAGGTCCTACAGACTCCGACCATGATATAATCATACTACTACTACTAATCAAATCCATGTTATCTTATTAGGTCGTGTAAGCAACATGGAATTAATTCTGCATAACAGCTTCAGTCCTGAAAAATTTTAACCATTTTATTCTTCAGAAGGGGCAGTTGCAGCTAAACTTATTTATTGCCTTTGACAAGGCTTTGTCAAAAAGTAACTGATTATAGGTTAATACCAGTGGCGGATCCAGGATTCTATGATGCGGGGACTCACTGACAAATTTTTTATTTGTTATGGGGGACAAAAGCTATATAGAGCAGTCCTTACCCCATGTTATAGTGTGGTGAACAGGCTGCAAAAGTTTTATGGGGGCAAAGGCTTGTTGTGTCCCGTCTGGATCCACACCTGAATAATTAACATTCAATTGTCAATGGAATCCATACCAAAACATAAAAAATTTGTAAAGCTTTTTCTGTTTTTTGTTTAAACATTGGGAAATAGAAGAAATTTTTCCAAGTATCTTCCTTACACTGGGACTATAACTACATTAGAACATGTTTTAGCTGAACACCTTCCAGGTTGATTTTTTCAGATAAAAAAGGGATTCAGTTTAAACAGGTTGATTTACAATATAATATTAATAGTGTGTCTTAATAAAATATTTAGTGCTTAGAAACCTTAAGCATTTAATTTTGTTTGTAATCAATGTTTGCTGATTTAAATTTAGTGGGTTTAGTGCTGATTAAATTAAAACTGAAGCAGTTTATCTACAATTAGCGTGCCACTCACTGAATTTAAATCATCATACAAAGTTTAAAGCTTATAATTACAGCCTGTTACTTGCAATGTTAATGCATGTTTTATGATTACCATAACAATTATACACGTATAAATATATAGCACAAATACCAGTTGAATTTTGATGTGCCAGATGTGCACATTTCGGAAATTCATTCCTCATCAGTGACACTAAGACCGAAAAATTTGATAATAAAAAACATAAGCCAAACAGTTGGAAATCAATGAATCTAAAGTTCCAAAATTATATTAATCCAAATCAAGCTAAGGAATGCTTTGCATGAGGGAACAAACCTTAGTTTTAAACAAATTTTACAAATTAAGGCAGCTGAAGATTTTGTTAAATGGTACATTTTCTGACAGCAAAAAATACTGCCTACTGAGTTATGGATACCCTCGGGGAGTTTTACTCCACCAGCAGCGGCACCCACTCAGGAGTAGTAAATATATAGCACAAATACCAGTTGAATTTTGATGTGCCAGATGTGCACATTTCGGAAATTCATTCCTCATCAGTGACACTAAGACCGAAAAATTTGATAATAAAAAACATAAGCCAAACAGTTGGAAATCAATGAATCTAAAGTTCCAAAATTATATTAATCCAAATCAAGCTAAGGAATGCTTTGCATGAGGGAACAAACCTTAGTTTTAAACAAATTTTACAATTTAAGGCAGCTGAAGATTTTGTTAAATGGTACATTTTCTGACAGCAAAAAATTCTGCCTACTGAGTTATGGATACCCTCGGGGAGTTTTACTCCACCAGCAGTGGCACCCACTCAGGAGTAGTAAATATATAGCACAAATACCAGTTGAATTTTGATGTGCCAGATGTGCACATTTCGGAAATTCATTCCTCATCAGTGACACCAAGACCGAAAAATTTGATAATAAAAAACATAAGCCAAACAGTTGGAAATCAATGAATCTAAAGTTCCAAAATTATATTAATCCAAATCAAGCTAAGGAATGCTTTGCATGAGGGAACAAACCTTAGTTTTAAACAAATTTTACAATTTAAGGCAGCTGAAGATTTTGTTAAATGGTACATTTTCTGACAGCAAAAAATACTGCCTACTGAGTTATGGATACCCTCGGGGAGTTTTACTCCACCAGCAGCAGCACCCACTCAGGAGTAGTAAATATATATAACTGTTTTGTTTACAATCCTTGAGTGCACATGTGTTTGTATTTACAGGATTTTTGTTTAATTAGTGTTCAGTTTAAACAGCTATTACTGTAGTACAAAGTGATCAGAAACCATCTTAAAAAACGTGCTTACACAATAACCGTTTCTTTTTTTCCATATTTAAACTTTATTTAAGTTAGATTTTTTCAGATTTCCAATCTAAGCTTGCATCAATATACTATACTGCCCAAAATAAGAGTTTCAGTATAATGAAAGGTGTCTATTCAATTAAAAAATAAAACATACATGCCGCATAAATTTTTATTGTCTTGAACTTTCAATATCCACAAATGTCGGAATAATTTATAATGGTTAACCACCAAAACATTGTATAATTAATGATTAAAATATTGCTTCACTTAAATGAGTACTTCTAAAAGTAATTACATGTATAGCTAAAGCCATGCTACAGAAATATTTATAGTGAAACCTTCCTATACTAATCAACAAATAGACAGAACCTAATCAGTTAAAAATTGAACTGTTAGAACTAATTTTCAAAATATATGTAAATATAAAACCTGCTTTAAAGGATACCAGTGTGCACACTGCAATGCCATCAACACATAAAAGGAAGAAATTTCTTACCTGCACCAGTAGCTGATGACATCTCAATATATTCTTGACGGGGATGTTAAACCCCATTAATTTATATTACTTTACCGATTTTGTATTCATTTAGTCTCAATATAATAGATTCTTTTGATTCATATTGCATTAGAAAATTGGCAATAACTGTAATAAATATAGGGGGCCACTTCCTCATCCCACTTTTCTCATCATGCCAGTCCGTATATAATTTAAGTGGATCTGGAAGTTCAACAGATCCTCCCACTTTTCGTATTGTTCCTTATTAATAGTCTCCAATTCAGTTTCACTTGGAAGTACAGGCAGTTTCAGTTTTGACGCAGCAAAACAAAGTGCGGTAAGTTCATTCTTATTTCCATCTTTTGAAAGTCCTCTTTTTGATAAATAGCTAGCAAGGGCATCATTACCCCAATGTAAAAAATTGTCTAAAGGTAAATTCTGATCGCTGGTATCCATCGTGTAAACAGATATCAAAGAGTGTAAAGAGTTGTAGAAAATACTTAATATTCATGGTAAATACAAATAATCTACAAGTGTAAAAAGTTACAAAAACACAGCATCATTAATAAAGATTTAGATCTAAAACTTTATCTATGGAAAGACCGGAAAACATCTGGGGAAACATTTTTACCTGATGAAAAGCAATTCAATATCGCAGGCTTCCGTGTTATTGATATAGCTAGGGGCGTTCTTGAAGTCACCGAACTCCCGTTGACATTTGACCGGAATACATAATTAGGCAAATAATATGGTGGCGAGTTACGTGCAATAGGACTATTGCTTCTTCAAGGACTTAGCGCCGGTTGTACGAGACTGATACAAACAGAAGGGTCGTTCGGAAGAAAATTAGAATCACTGCACCGGAAAAACCGTGTTTCCTGGGCGAGAGGAAAATTAATTTGGACATAAGATAGACACTGGAATAGAGTGATATTTTCTGACGAATGTAAAGTAATAATTGGGGATAATCGCCGTGTATATGTCTGGAGACAGCCTAACGAAGTTTGGTTACCTCATTGTATATGCCCTGGTGCTCAGGTCAAGGTCAGTTTGATGATATGGGCGTGTATAACGTGGAATGGTGTGGGTACCTTGACTGTTGTAAATGGAAATATAAATGCTCAAAAATATATTGAGATATTGGGTTCGGAGTCATGGCCCGTTATAGCAAGACATTTCGCTCAAAACGACTTTATTTTCCAGGATGACAATGCCCCTGTCCATCGGGCACGTTTAGTCACCGAGTGGAAACAACAAAACAATATAAACTCGATGTTATGGCCTGCAAAATCACCGGATGTGAATATTATTGAAAATTGTTGGCTGCTCTTAAAAAAATAAGTTAAAATCAAGAACTCCGTACATTAATAACATAGGTGACCTGGAGCATGAAATCAGACACATTTGGGAAAATATTGCAGTAATAAATATAAAAACCTTTATTCTTCGATTCCAAGGTTTCTAGTCAAAGTAATTCGTAGCAAAGGTTATATTACCAAATACTGAGGTAAGTGAAACAATTCAAAATTAAAATACATTAGTTTTTAGATTGCACACGACTCCCAGACTGCCATGACGTTTGATTACGTTTGTTCATAAATATATGGCACGATGCTGTACATGAAATAGTTAATACGGGATAATATGTAACCGGGGTGTCCTATCTTCGAATTTATCCCTCCAAACGCTTTGTTCTAAAATGTTCAGAAACACTAACTGCTTTAATTTGTCTATCCAGTGTCGTACTTCTATATGTACTCCATTTTCCACTTGTCTAATCTCTCTTAATAAAATATAAACAGTTTTAAAACTATTTTAGAGACTTTTTAAGATTTATATCATTGATTTTGTTTATGAATCAAAATTTCCATTCAGTGTTTCAGTAATACTGTTGGCAACTCGATGATTTTTTTGGCTAATTTGGGGCCGAAATTTGGCCCATTCCTACTTGCAAAAAGACTAAAATAATTTCCAAAACTTGGACCATAAATTACCGATCATATTGAAAATTTTATTTTTGTATTTTTCGGTGACCTTAAATAGTAAAAAAAATAAAATAAAATTGCCACCTTGCGATCTTAAACGAAGTCGAAAATATCATTTTCAGATTTAACCCTCTTACTTTGATGCATTTTGAAAATCCGGCATCGAAGTGACAAGCGACGTCATAGTTTTATGACGTGAATTCCGAACACATCTTATGACGTCATGAAAAAGCACTTGTTTTGAAATCCATACATTTTGAATGTTATAGTACATGTTTCATTATTTTATATTTATTTACATGCATATTTACAATGCATATTACATTTTCATTCATCACGATGGAAAGCATCCATTGTGTGAAACATTCTAAAACAAACAATGCATAGTCCCACTTTCTAATCACAACACCATGTCCTCACTTTTGAATTGCATCCAACACAAATTTTTCTCTTATTTTGGGCAATATAATTTATGAAGTGTCTCTCGTTCAGACGACGAAGTGCAACTGGATATTCACGTCTTGGTACATTGCTGTTTCTCCTTAAATCCCCAATAAGGCCTTTACACATTTCTTGTTAAAATTGCATATGATTCATCTTTTTTTGGACAATGAAATTATTTCTATACAAAATGTATGCGTTAACTGAAATAGAAAAAGTAAATAATACATTCAAGGTTTGAGTTATGGGTATGAGAAATATTTTTGCTTTATAGTTCACTTCAATAAGCATTCTTTTTTTACCAACAAAGTTTATCTCTTTTTCAAAAATTCAGATCCAATTTTATATTCAGGAGTACAAAATCAAACAAACTAAACATGGATATATGTACCTGTTGCAGTTACAATTAGATGAAAAAGGATCTTTCTCCACAATTTTTGCCTTTGAAGATCTGGGTCGTAAGTTCCTATAGGTAAGTCGTCTAAATCATCCCCTCCCATATTTTTGTTGTATTGATGCACAAGTCCAGGTGCAATTCGAATTTTGCCTTTGCTGTTCCTCTTTATAATAATCCTAGGAAAATATCATAAAACGAAAACATTTTGTTGATTTTGTAATCTTAAATGTCATGCGTTTTATTATTTTTTTGTATTCTATTTATAATTTTTTTTTTCATTTGATAAATATTTTATGGTGAAATGTAATGTAACAGAAAATACAGTTTACTT
Source organism: Tegillarca granosa (assembly GCA_029721355.1). Classification (NCBI taxonomy): domain Eukaryota; kingdom Metazoa; phylum Mollusca; class Bivalvia; order Arcoida; family Arcidae; genus Tegillarca; species Tegillarca granosa. The sequence goes on from CM056602.1 coordinate 45,081,502, forward strand.
ATTTGTAAAATGTTACTATTAGAATAAAACTAACAATAACAATATTTTTTTTTTACTTTTTTTCCCTTTTTATCAGATACTGTACCTAGTAGTTCCAGCAGTTGAAAGTATAAGGACTTGCTTCCATAACATTGCTATTAAGGGCCCTTGTCTTCTAACGGAAACTCATTTTTAGCGAAGCTTCGTCTTTTAAGTCCATCGGGAATTCCTTTTCTATTTATAAGGGTTGCCCCTGTGGCATAGATTCCCTGTTGGTAAAGATCGTGGATTAAATTTTGTCCTGAAAAAAATCCATCAATAGTTACATAGTGGTTCTTGTGATAATTTGGCTGCATTAACTTTGTAACAACATAGTATCCTTGACCGTTTTCATATGTTCCATCATCTGTTGTGTTTTCCTTTATATATATACATCTAACAATAGCGGTAAAAACATATTATTTTTGAATTGCAATTGTTATCTATGTAGTTATCACACTACAATAATTTTCATCTACACTGGTGTTCACTGTTAAATAATAATGGTTTCTTTCAACAGGGCCGTATTGTTTTAGAATAATGAAAAATTAAGCTGTAGCTCAAATAATGGTACTCAAACACACACACACACACAGCGAAAAAAGAAGCATAAGACACGATACCATTATACGGGGACCACTGATTATAAAACTTGACTCTGAACGGGTACCGGACATAACGGAAAAATGGTGTTCAGAAGTGTTGCTTTAAGTAGTTTTTTTTTTTTTTGGGGGGGGGGGGGGGGGGTGGGGCTTCAAACCTCACTTTTTTGCAATCAGTGGTCTTATACAACGAACATTTAAAAATTATAAAATCAATTTTATATCAAACAGCGTGCAAACAATCCGTCAAACACAGAAATCTTGTTGATACAAATTTTATGTTGCATATACAAATTACATCATTGCTTTTGTTATATGAAATATATTTCGACCAAAACCATTGCACATATGTACTGCGGTGTTTGTGTGTGAGATAAAGAAGGATGTGTGAGAGTGTGTGTGTGAGACTATCTGAACAAGTCGGCGAGGTTATTATAACCTAATAAGTGTGCAAGGAAAGAGGATATCAAAGAGACAATTGACTGTTCTTAAAAACGAAGCAAATTCTGTCAATGCATGAAGAGTTATACATTGTTATTACATTATACACTTCCTATACAAGGTTATATATTGTTGGTTTGGTACTTACAATGTATACAAAAGTTTGAAATTGTGATAGATTGTAAACTTTGTTCAATTAATCGTATATTGTATAGTTAAATAAACTCTAACCGAAGCAATGGGGATTTCCATCAACTGAGTTGATTTTTTATAATATTTTATTTGCAAGCGTCGCCAGGTAGACCTAAATTTGCGACCGTAAAATCCACGTTTTACGGTCGGAAATCTTCAAATGCAAAAATGTTATCTGCTACGTTAATCGCACGATTTCTTTGTTCTTAATTTCGACGATTCTCCAAAAATAGGTATATACCTGGTATGTATAGCCAGTGTTAAAATCAGATACCACCCACATCTTTGCTCCTAAACGGTGCCTTTTCTTGTTTGACAGATATTGCTTAAGTTTGTGCCTTCCTTTCAAACCGATAACTCTACCGTCAATGGCAACATGCTGATCTAACCTATAATTATCGTAAAATCCGCTTTCAGAATACTGTACGTTTTCTTTTAAAATTATGTCAATGGAAAATAATGGGAATTGACCCATAAGAAAATATAATGGCAAAGGTCTGGTGATGTTTGGATGGAAAACAGGAAACCAAGCCCAATAATTCTAGGCAAAGCACCCGCTAGGTTTTCCTTCATTATCTAGAGCGCCTGTGTAAACGTAGTTAGGCCAATGATGACGTCTTTGTAAAACAAATGAAGAAACACTTGCATATTGATGTATCTTAATATAATGAAAAAAAAGTATATCTTTAGCTTTTTCATCTAGAGTTCACAATATAGATCACGTGTGAAAAAGGACATGTATGTCCCTCTCGGAGTAGGAAGGTTAAATATAAGGCAAAAAAATCTTGCTGTAAAATTTTTTTGTCCTGAAAGGGAAAATAAATACATTATGATTTTAAATGTGATTTGTATTTCGGTATAATTTATTATTTCATAAATATCCTTGTTAATAGTGATTTTTTTTTTGGGGGGGGGGGGGGGGGTGGAATATAAAAATTTCCCACTTTGTCTCAAAATGACGCGAAAAATCCCAATTGCGCAGGCCCTGGGCCCATTTCAAAAAGTGATAAAATAAAAACACTGCAACTTGTTTAAAGTTAAATAATTTGTGTATTTCAACCATATATTTTGTATATTTTGATAAACGATGTAAACCTTCAGTGGTTTGTTCCCTGAAATTGCTGTTAATCATTCTCACTCATTATTACAATGGAAATGATGAAAGAAGAAGAAAAAATTAAATTAGCAAAAAAAAAAAAAAAGATTAAGAATAGAACTGAGATAACATACAAGTAGTCATTTAAACATCTTTAACTAAATTCACATTTAAATTATGATGCTTTACTCAATATCTCATTATTAATTGTCTACATCAATCGGACTTAACAATAGATTGATTGATAAATATGGGGTTACGTTTCACAATGTTTTCAAGCTGTCAAATTCTGTGAAAAAAAATTTTTACTTTTTAAAATTTGTGATGAAAGTTACAGAAACTACATGCAAGATTTGTACATGAATGAATTTTTTATAACTCAGTTGTAATTTTTTTTTTTTTTTTTGGTCATTTTACTTTAAGGTGAAATCTTGTATAAGATTGGAAGGGAGATAGCATTGTTGTATTTTAAACTTTTCTAAAAGGACCACAAAGGAAGCTATTCTTTGGGTAATTCACTAAAGCACATCAAACATAGTTTTCTTTAGAGTTTTGCTCATTTTACTTTAAGGTGAAATCTTGTATAAGATTGGAAGGGAGATAGCATTGTTGTATTTTAAACTTTTCTAAAAGGACCATAAAGGAAGCTATTCTTTGGTTAATTCACTAAAGCACATCAAACATAGTTTTCTTAAGAGTTTTGCTAATCTTTATCGACCCTCTACTCAAGCCAAACACAGTTATGAGTTTCGATGGCATTATTGCATGACGTTAGCAGCAGGTTGTGATTTTGAAGGACGAGTCGTGAACGAAAAATTGCATTTTTGACATTTGCATAAATCTATTTGTCAGCACTGATCTGAGCATGAACCTCTTTCAAACCTTGTTTCCTATTTTTCACGAATTATGGAATATGATAAACCATTATTTGAAATTTTGGAAATAATAAAATGTCATTCAATTTAGGGCACCCATTTTTTTGTTATAAATTAAGACTTTAATGCACTTTTGCATTGTTTTATTTGTTTTTCAATTTCGTGTTTTAATATTAATTTAAAGAGATTTTACTTCCTTTGGATCCAAATTTGTCCAATCGCAAAATTCACACATAATCTTCTGATAGTTACTTCTGTGATAGACCTGTACATTTTGCATGTACCCATCCATCACAAAGACAACAACTTACCATGGATATTTCATTTTCGTCCTCTTCGGGCGTGTTGAGACAGCAGATAGTGGGTCTGTCATTTGTATTTATTTTTGAATTTTGTTTAAGTAATGTATGAGCAGAATGTCATTCAGAATTTTGTAGAATTCTGCTTGTTTGGCGGAAACATTTATAGAGGCACTTTCAATTTTTCATTTAATACCAAATCTGTATTAAAATCTTCCTCATTTAATGTTTTGATTGATTTTTCAGAAATCATGTCCAAGTCCCAGAGAAATACGTACTGGCATTGGAATAATATAATCGAAGCTAGAAATTGGAAAATCTTTGCTGTGAATTTGCATTTGCATTGTTGGTTGTATCCCCGTTATTTCGATGATCAATTAAACTTGGTGCCAAATCTTGTTGTTCAACAGTTCTTTTCATATATATTTTGTCCAAAAGGTCCACAAATCGGCCAAGTAACTGTTGAACACTTTGGGTGTATGCAAAAATCCATTTTTAGCATTATGTCACAGGACACCAAAAGGCACGAAAAGGTTGAAGCTGCACCTTGATGTCAATTTTTATCAGGAGCCTTTTCCTTCATTTGTGTTGTTCCAACTAACTAAGTTGTCTATAATTGTATGTCTTGTCATTTCCCGTCTCAATCCAGTTTCGGATGGTAATATATTGAGCCCATGGTTTAATAAAAAAAACTATTGCTGGGTGATTGAAGTAATAGTTTCAAGTCTATATCTTCCTTTGCAGTTCAGTATATTAAGTTATTGAAATTAGCAGCATTATTTGCTTTTAAAGTTAGCTGTTTATTATTTTTGAATTTTGATAACAAACAAACTTTATCTTCTCCCTCCCCTTGCTGTCAAGATATCCAGCATATCTCTTCATTTTTTTGTCCCGTTTTTTAAAGAATAATTTTTGTCATTGTGGCATGGATTGCCGAAGTTGGTACTTCCATAAAGTTAGCTCTTTATTATTTTTGAATTTTGATAACAAACAAACTTTATCTTCTCCCTCCCCTTGCTGCCAAGATATCCAGCATATCTCTTCATTTTTTTACCCGTTATTTAAAGAATAATTTTTGTCATTGTGGCATGGATTGCCGAAGTTGGTACTTCCATAAAGTTAGCTCTTTATAATTTTGATAACAAACAAACTTTATCTTTTCCCTCCCCTTGCTGCCAAGATATCCAGCATGTCAATATCATTTTTCAAAAGTTTCAAGTTTGTCTGGAAGAATTCCCCTTATGGCCTAAATTGTGTTTTAGATAAATAATTTCTGCTTGAGTGTTTGCAAAATCTAAATATAGTTAAATTTTTCGCTTTGATAATGTCTGATAAAATGTGTTTCTACATCTTGATTATTAATTTCTTAAGAAACAATGGCATCTACCTGCTACTAAAGCTGTATTCATTAAGTATAGTATTTTGTAATTTATGATATATTAATTGAGTATAATATTTTGTAATTTATTGATACACTGAATATCTTGTGCATGTTGTTCATTTAGAAACAAATTGTTCTGCCTGTTGTCTTGCAGTCGGTCAGTCTTTTAGAAGAAACAAATACTCTACCTTTCTTATATTGTAAGCAGATAAAGTAAAGACAGAACTTTTCTTTCTTCTTCAGTCTTTTTGTCGTTGGATGGAAGATTTGTTTCTTTCATGAATTTAGCAGGCAGCAAACACACATCTTAGACATTCAATTTCACTGTAACCATGCAATTTGGCACATAAAGTATTTTTATTTAATAAGGCCACAACACTAGTTTTATAAATACCTTTTCCATTTTGAGCATCAGAAAATTTGACCAAAATTGCGTTATTATTTAATAATTAGAAAATCCGAAATTTTTATATAAAAAAAATAAAATCTGTGTTTAGAACAATTATATGAAATTACCTGCAACTAAATCCTTAACTTGAACATAAAATAATGTCAGATTTAAAAGGATGATTGAAAAAAATTACTTAGAACTAAATCGTAATCTTGAATTGGCGGGAAATTAAATGCAAGTTATTTCTTTCTTTTCGGGGTCTTTTTTCTGTAGAATGATGTATAAGTTGTGTTGTCTCAACCGAGCATATAGTGTTGGGTATTTCTACATCTTGATTATTGATTTCTTAAGAAAAAAAAAAGACATCTTCATGTTACTAAAGCTGTTAGGATACAATTTTAAAAAAATAAATGGGTAGACTGGGTTTTTTAACTCAAATTATGAAAAAATTATGATCTAAAACATCAAATTTTTTTGTTGACAAGTGCGTTACTAAATATTTGAATATATTGTTTATATTTTATTTTATTCCATGTACCAACTTTGTGATTCAAAGAGTAGAGTGACCAATTACCTGGTGTTAGAATTTGAAGATGCTGCCTCCTTGCGTGGTACCCAACATTAAGGGGTCAGAGTATTTACCGATTCACCTGGTGATAGAATCATCTGACAAGGGATGCGGTATGGTCATCTGCTATATACTGACTTAGTGAGCTAGCATTGTAACACCTTAACAGAAAAAAAAATAAATAAAGTTTTCTTAGTTACAAAACAGACCATAAAAAAACAAGAAAATCTTGGGCCTACAGGAATTTGCTCTTCAAGATCATTATTGTAGACATTGTCTTCTTTAAGTTCTTTTACGTTGTGTATCTTACTATACACTTAAAGTACAGGATACTTCTTACGAATCTTGATTGGTTAAATATAGCATTAGGTTAGAATTGAGATTGTGCACAATTAAACTTTGTTAATGTCACCAACATATTGTTTTAATTTGATGCTTCAGCATGTATTTATTTAGTTTAATCATTTACTGTATAAATAAAATACTTTTTTAACCTGATGAGAAAATTGAACTCATTCAATAAATGGCTTCATTAAGTAGAATGCTGCAGAAAGTAACAAATACTATAATTTTTTCAGACGCTAAATGGCAAAAAACGTGTAATAATAATTCATGTTGCAAGGTAGGATTGTAGATCAGAGGTAGCTTTAAATTTTATAAATCCATGTAATGGAATTCTTACAGAAGACTCTTTATACGCCCCGATGTTAATTCATAGCATTGTAGAGTTTTTATATATATTAACGGTTTCGGACTTAGTGTCACTGATGAGGAAAAAATTTCATAAATGTGCACACATGACAGCAAGATTAAACAACAATTTTTTTCAAATAATTACTGTACAATAGTTCTAAATTGGGAAAAAGAAAAGTTCTATCTCTAATAATAGTTTACAGTAAAGGCATATAAGATAACCTTATATTGACTTTAGTTAAAGCAACCTTTGTATTTTGTCATTAAAATTATGACATTTTGACCTGATATACGGAAGTGTGAAAACATTGAAATACATTCCAAATTGTGTCATTGTATAACAGGTTCGTTCCTTTGGTCACGTGTTATTAAATTGTTCTTCAAATAAACTACAATTGACGTTGATGCCTCAAACAGGACATTTAGCACTATGGTAGCTCAGTTAGTAGAGTACTCGCTTCAATTGTAGTAGGTTCCCACCCCGGTCGGGACTTACAAAAACTTGACGACTATTCTTTTGTCAAGCACTAGGCATTTAGAAATGAAACCACTAGATTCCTTTTTGTCATTAAAATTATGACATTTTGACCTGATTTACGGATGTGTGAAAACATTAAAATACATTCCAAATTGTGTCATTGTATAACAGGTTCCTTCCTTTGGTCACGTGTTATTAAATTGTTCTTCAAAAAAACTACAATTGACGTTGATGCCTCAAACAGGGAATTTAGCACTATGGTATCTCAGTTAGTAGAGTACTCGCTTCATTGTACTAGGTTCGAACTCCGGTCGGGACTTACAAAAACTTGATGACTGTTCTTTTGTCAAGCACTAAACATTTAGAAATAAAACCACTAGGTTCTTTGAATGAGACCTTATAAACCTATGCCCGTAGCGTGGCACGTTAAAGAACCCTTCCTGTACTTTGCCTTGGCGCACTGCAATAACAATAAACAACGTTATGTTTTTCATCTAAAGTCCATTCATGTGGTTCGATTTGCCAATCAGAAGGCCATATATCAGTACCAGTAGTGTTAGTGGTAATAGTACCACCAGTGCCAGTAGTAGTAGTAGTAGTACCCCCTCTCCCGTGAGAGGGGATTACTAGTTTAAAGAACTTTTAAATGTGTCATAATGCGTTTCCATATACTTTGCTATATTATCGTTTGTATAATACAGAGGCATGTTGTAAAATTCTGTTTTATGCTTTGTGACATATTCGGTAAACATTTCTGTATATTTTTTTTCCTGCATCGTCGGTATCTTTTTTGAGCTCTGTTTTCAATTTTGCATCTTTGTATGCTTCTTTAAGTATATATTGGTCAAATTCACGGTGTAACCAGGAACCAAATTCTTCTCTCTCAGGTTAGTGATAGTCAGATTTACTGGCAAATACCCCAGGAATGTTATTCTTCTTAACATACTCTTTAAACATGTAGGAGTACTTTTTCTCCTGTTTAAGAGCAGGGTCACCGTAGAATTTTTCTATAGGGTCAGGGACATTAAATATTGCTTTGTCCTTCTCCGATTCCGAAACTCGTTCACCCTCGTCACCAGTTTGTTGATCGGACTCTCCTTCATAAAAGGCATCCTTGAGGTCAGCATCAATTGTAAAGCCTTATATACGGGTCCCAAGACTTATCAATAATTTTAAGTATTATGGTTTTAGGTGGTTCAACAATATGTCTGGGCCTGCAACATAATGTTACTGAATATGACCATACCTGTGGTCCTTTTTTATATTCTGCGTCTTCTTTATACCAAAACAGAGATTGACATAGTCGTAACAAAATATGCCATTACCAAACATGTCATGTATGGGTATTACTTGGCCTGTCATTTCTACCAGATCTTGGGAATTTGCACTTCCTTGGGTATTTGGTTTGCTGTGAGTGTACTGGTAACTCCAGGTATTTACCGTACAGTGGTACCGTATATATCTGGTAAAGGTATTAGGTCTCGATCGAGATTTTTGGCAAATCGTACACTTGGAATTGGTGGGGAATTTGACAGACTCTCTGGAACCTTTATAGATTCTACTATGCCAGTTTCAATTTCAAACGTATTTCTATTAGTGTCTAATATATCTGGGTCAACTTTTCGGTTTTTTTTGGTTACTTGTTTATTACCAGAACGGTCGGCGCTTGGTGCCACAGATTCCCAGCCTTTTCCTAAGCTGTCATTCCATTTAGCTACATTATATAGGGCAATAGGTTTATGACTGACTGCAAATCGTTCCATTATATTTTCTATTGGTAAATTGCCTTTTCTGTTAATATATAAACCAAATACTTCCCAAATAGTTTTTTCGCCTTTACATGGCTTAAAATATGCTGCTGCTGGTGGGAGATCAGCGCATACATTTGAATAGTATTCATTTCTACTCCATACTATTATTCGTTTGATTGCGATACTGTTCTTCGTTTTATTTCGTTCCGATACGGAGGCTCCACAGGTTACTTTCTTCTGGTCAATTTCGGTAGGGGTATCATCTGTGTAAACAATATTTGCATCACGGAATCCAATATCCTTTTTATCATATAGTGGTTCATCTTTTTCTTTATCAATTTGTAATTCAAATTCGCCAATTATTTCATCGAGCTTTACATTTGCTGTTCCCTCCTTCAGTTCTAATACCTTAAAGCGTTCCATTCTGAAAGAAATAAAATGTTATTTCTTTTCATTTTTGTTGTTGCTGCTTATAGTGGTATTTTTTTTACGTTTTTTAGGGACGCTGCTTCACGAATGCGTTCACTCTGTGCAATTACACTTTCTTTAAAGTGTTCTGTTTCAGCTTGTACAATACTGCTAACCTTCTTTTCTGCGTTTTGTATTTTACTTACAAAATGTAATTCTGCTGATTTGATAGCAAATGTAGCAGTAGCAGCTGCTAATTGTTTAACGGAGAAATTATTTGTCTTTTGTGTAATGGCTTTTACCGTGTAATTAGAGGCACCAGTTACCGCAGCTCCTATTCCAGCTGTAATTGCAGCTTTTACAGCACCTGATACTCCAATCGCTTTAACAGCCGTTAGCCCAGCTGTCGCTTTACTTATAGCTGGTGACCTCTTGATATAAGTGAAAAAGTGTTGACTAGGAGTAAAACCCCATTTAATCAAACAGGAATTTGTACAGGTGCTCTTCAGTTTATTTATAAAAAAGTGTTCGTCTAATTTTTGCAAGATATATTGGTCATAATATTGATCATCAATAAAATCATTATGTGTTTAGTTTAAAAATCAGAAAGGGGAAAAAAGTCTGGTTGATAGAATCTTTAATAATGTATATGCAAAATAAAACTTTTAACTTAAAAAAAGAAAGAAAAGAGATGCATTACTAAGGTAGAGTTGTGATTTTTGCAGTGACGTTTTTTTTTATCTTGCCTTACCATAAACATCGTTTGGAGAAATTTACTTCTGTATATAAACTTCCATTTTCAGTGCAACTGTGAAGCTAATTCAAATAAGTCTGATATTGAGGACCAAAATTATAGTCATACGTGATAAATATTAGTAGACATTGAATAAATGTTAGTATAAATGATCTATGACATATAATTTATACATAGCGATTCATGTAATAGTATGTTGAATATGATTCTATGTAATTCAAAGTAATCGTTAAAGTTATTTATTCAATCAAAGGATGATGTGTATTGCGATCAAATTATGCAAGGAATTTAGCGCTGGGCGCATTGCACTGGTGGCATCGGAGGAAGGAATAGTAGACTAATATTTGAATTGTCATAAGTACCGCGTTACAAATATATCACTTAAAGTGTTTTATCTCCCCTTAGCAAAACGAAATCTTGGAACATTTTAAACTCCTTGAAACTGTTTTATAAAAATTGGTTATACAGTTCGATGGTCTTTTTTCTGCAAAAAACATCTGGAAATTGAAAAGTGCTTGAATAATACAGATTCAACTGGTTTTCTATGATGATACAACTGTTTATTAGGTTTCAGAAAATGATATACCAGTCACTTTTGCTGCTTCTAAGGTTATATCACATCTTGGCATAATAAAATGTGAAAAGTTCCTCACTCTATCTCTTGTTGAAATCTGTGTTAAATCAGTTTCGAGAAGATAAAAATACAAAGGTTTCCTCTTTAGATATACTCGTATTTAAAAAAGAAAGAATCCCCACTATATCAAGGGTCCATGTCATTCCCATAATTGTCTCCCTTAACTTCCATTTTACTTTCAGATTTTTTTTCCATCCCTTTTGTAATATTTTTCTTTTAAATCGTATGGATTTTTGTTTGTTAGCATAATATTTTCTAAATTGAAGACCAGCAGAAACAGTTTATATTTCTGTTGAGTATATTTGAAAACAAATAAATTAATTTAATCAGAGTACATTTGAAAACAAATAAATTAACCAAAATTTATTTTCTTAATATTATTCTTTGAGGGGAAAAACAATTTCAAAATAACAATATCAGTTCTATGTCATTTTTTCCACTATACAGATTTTATCAAGTCACTTATAATTCAGGAACCAGTTGCACAAAAGATGATTAAATTAAATCATTAGTTAAGAATTAACTACTCGTTAAAGTCTTAATCAAATGATTAATTAATCAGTTGATTAAAAGTTGTTGTTCAAAACATTTTAACGCATTAATTAATTAATCACTGATTAACAGTTTATATTTCTGTTGAGTATATTTGAAAACAAATAAATTAATTTAATCAGAGTACATTTGAAAACAAATAAATTAACCAAAATTTATTTTCTTAATATTATTCTTTGAGGGGAAAAACAATTTCAAAATAACAATATCAGTTCTATGTCATTTTTTCCACTATACAGATTTTATCAAGTCACTTATAATTCAGGAACCAGTTGCACAAAAGATGATTAAATTAAATCATTAGTTAAGAATTAACTACTCGTTAAAGTCTTAATCAAATGATTAATTAATCAGTTGATTAAAAGTTGTTGTTCAAAACATTTTAACGCATTAATTAATTAATCACTGATTAAAACTTTTAATCACATAAAACAAAAAAACAAAAAAAAATACCCATGATCCACCACTCTTATTGTCACTTCCAAGATGGCAGCCTCCATACCTCCACCTCAGAAAAGGCAAAGAAAAACAACCTTTTCACAATTTGAAATAAATCAGAGGTATCGTGGCAAATAACTACAGGAGTAAATACATGTTTATATACTTTTATATAAAATTGACAGATATTTGAATCTTATTTATTCTGTAAAATTCCAAAGAGGACAATTTAATCCCAATGTGTATTTTCTCGAAGTTTTGTGACATGAGGATCAAATTATTCACTCTCAATATATTTCTTTTAACTTACCCATTGTGTCTCCAATGACTTGCAGAAAGTTGCCACTGGCATAAAAGCAAACTTGCTCTTCTTCAGTAAGAGCCCTTCTTCCCTTTGTTCTGTTTTCCACATCATCTCCGACCAAAGAGGTAATCAACTGTATGCCTTCTTTATCGAACCTGTACCATCTTCTGTGTTCTTCATCAGAAAATACTGAATACTTTGGCCGAAATTCTCATTTTTTTCTAATTTATTGGTTATTTGACAATGTTATTCGCAAATAAGCTGCCATTTTAAATTTGCTTTTAATCAATGATTAAATTTTTAATCATGCTTCAGAGGTTGATTAAAAATCTAGTCGTTTTAACAAGTCGTTTAAACTAATCATGTTTTGAGTAACATGGTAACCAATCGTTATATTTGTCATTAAATTTAATGATCTTTTGTGCAACTGGCCCCAGAATGCCATGACATGATTCAATTCACTTGCACAAGCATTTCACAGATATTGTTTTCATATGGAAACGTCATTTAAATAAGATGATGTCGCAGACTAAATAAACTATGACGTTATAATAAACTACGGGAAATATTTGTAAAATAAAAAGCAAACTGGAAAGTGAACAGATTAAATGTTAATCATGCATATATGGTACTATAAATTTGGATATTTGGAAAGTAAAATCAATCTTTATTAATAAAGCATAAAGCTATAAATAAACAATACAACTACGTTACATGAATGAGACCGATTACCGCTTAAATATCACAACAGAGTACCAAATATCACAACAGAGCAATTGAACTTTATTTCCATTTTAAAAACAAATGTTGTAGCAATGGAATGAAAACACTTATATACAGTAGTAAAAACAGTTGTCACTAACAAACACATACAGTACAGCTGCGTTATTCTGCAAAAATATCAAACATCTCCTACTATTGCTGTCCTTCAACATCAAAATTTAGCAAATATTTGTTATATATTAACCTGTGTTTCAACATTTTGCTGTTTGATACACTTATAGGAGTCTGCATTAGTAATAACTTGTTTCATGCTGTAGACAAGTTTTCAGATACCTCATCTTTAACTATAACCAGTATGATTTTGTATCTTTATGTGATATCTAGATTATTTCATAATAAAATAAAAGCCCCTAACTGCATGAATAAAATTTACTTGTTGACTTTTTTTATGTATGGTGCAAAACCACTACAGGTTAGGCTACAGCATACTAAAATAAAAAAAAATGTTGTGTTAAAAGGTAAACGAGGATACTTAAGCACAGACTTATATAATTAAAATAACATACGGATTAAAAGCAACAAAATAAAAAAAAGTTTTTATTTTATTTACTTATTTATTTACTTTATAAATGAATCAACCACAAATATCAAATCAACTTTCAGGGGCAGTTTCAAATGGTCACTTAACAGTCAATGTCAAATTAACGTCCCAATTAATTTGAAGTCATTTGTAATAAGTACCAATCCTATCGCGTTATTTATCAGCTGCCTTAAATTGTAAAATTTGTTTAATTAATAATGAAATGTCATCTTTAAGCTCCTATAAGCCAGGCTTAAAGAAGCTTAAAGATTGGCTTATAGGAGCTTAAAGGGCGTTTAAAGGTGGTTTCTAGCACTGTAATCTTTAAGCCACCTGTAAGCCCTCTTTAAGCCATGGCTTTTTGGCACTCAATATGTAAGCCATCTTTAAGCCATTTTCTTGGCTTAAAGATGGCTTATAGGCAATATTGCAACATTTGCTGTTTAAATGTGTATAAGTTCATTTTGTGCCTGCACACAAATTTGTGCAAGGATTTAGCTTTATAACAAGCTTGTTATCTTCCAAAGCTCAATATCTCTAGATATACTAATTAACAATCCTCTTTTAACATTGGTGGGCAAGTGGTCTAGAGTCAGTTTACGCATAACAGCACCTCTATCTGCCTACGTTTCTCCAGGAACTCTATTTTTCTCCACCGTACCAGAACTAGCAATCTCGATACGAGTAAAATAATTTTGACTGGGCGTAAAACACCATCATTGACTTACATTGCTTGAAATCATGTTATTAAGATACACTAGAAATGACTATGCTGTCACTATAGCTGAAGTTACAGGTTGAGAATTAGACACATTGATAAAATATGTGCTCATTTTCATCATAAATACAAGAACAAAAAAAAAAATTCGTAGTTTGAAAGGTCAGCAGAGATGATGCATATAGATACATAGATGTTCAAAATCAGCAATGTGGATATCTATAACAAGTTGTGAAATATAAGAATTATTTCAATTGGTCATTTTACAAGTTACACATCAGAAGTTTCAAAAATACAAATTTCCTTTGCCAGATTAAGCTTACCACTTATAACTAACCCAAATCAAAGATTCTGTACAAAATTGAACTATTATTATATAAGCAAACATGATTACATGATAAGTTTTTCTAAAAATTCATTTGGTTTAATTTAAGTGGTGAACATAATCCTACAGTTATCAAATTCTTAATGATCTATAAAACATGACAGACACATACAAACTTTTATAAATCAAATTTATTGCTTACCTAAATATTACAACCTACAGGTACTTATGCCATCTTTTTTTATCATTAATGTTAAATACAATTGTACATATAAAAATACCAATTCAAATCTAAATACTTCAAAAAAACATACAATCTAGAATGTTTCAATAAAACAAGATTTTTGTGAATAACAATGTTCCCAACAGCAACTATTAGTTAATGTTAAGAAATATTTCTGGGAAAATACAATTGAAATAAAAACTAAATATCAGAATACAACTGAAGGTTAAATGAACTGTTTACGAGTTGCTGATAGCAGTTCAGTACACCCCCTTCTCCTATCACAAATTTTCAAAAGCTAGTTTTATTAAAAATTCAATTGAAAGAAAAATTAAATGTCTTGGTACATAACTATATAACTAAGTTTTAGGTGAACAGTTTAGGGGGAGTTTCGTAATGATAGCAACATTTAACATATAAAACTAATTTGTATGAAAAAGATAAAAAAAGATATGGATTTTAAATGAATGAATTTAATTACAGCCCAGTGTCAACTGTTTGTGAAAGTGGGCCCTGACCATCCATTGGTCAGTTAAAATATTTACAAAGTATATAATATGAACTTTAATATTAAACTAAAATGATATACTTGCAAATCATTCAAGATCATATCACAATAGCCTTTAGATCAATGGTTTAAATTTGTCCATTATATAAAAGTCAGTGATGGATTCTGTTTCTACCATATAAAATTATGTGATTTTCAACAAAAAAAAAATTCAAAACAATACAAATGCTTAAATAAATATGACAGTTTTAAAAAGTGTGATTTAATACAGGAAAAAAAAAATCATTTGTAAAATGGGGAGGGTTCCAGTTCAATACGAGAAAGTTGATATCTACAAACTTATCATGTACCCTGACAGATTAAAACTGCATAAGAATTCTGTTGATCTTTGACAAAATATAAATGTGAAAAAAGAAATCATTAAATGAATATCAGACTACACTGAAAATGTATCATGCACCACGGCGGATGGTACCAAATGACAATAGCTCATCTGCGCCTTTGGCTTGGGTGAGCTAAACAATTTGCCTTATTATATTCCTTTTAGTAAAAATTTGGGGACAATATATATATATATATATATACACTACATCTTTTGGTTTAAATTAGCTTTACACATAATACACAAGCACCGTAATTGCCATATGCTCATACTGTCTATAGTCAGCTGATAACATATACTTCACATGTTCAAACACTTCTTTTATATATATATATATACAGCTGTGTATTATCCTTTTACATTCTGCAAAAACCATGACTTCATTGTAAAATATCTGGTGTAAAAAAATGTTTCTATTTCCAGTCTCGTGTCGATAAATTCTTTCCTACAAAAAAAAAAACAAAACAAAACAAAAGAAAACAAAAAACAAAGAAAATAATGGGTAAAAAATAGCATTAAATAAAATATTATTGATGACCAACTAGCATTCACAATAGTATACTAAACAAATAAGATATGTTTGTGAAACACAATGCATCTAGCAGTAAATTTCACAAAGTTCAAGTTTGACTTTTGACCTAAAAATGTGACCTTGACCTGATAAAATTGTAAATGGTATATTATATGAATTACATTCCAATATTAAATACTTGTGTGAATTTACGTCAAAATCCATCCATCCATTTAAGTCATTTGTTTGATCTAAGACATCAAAGTGCAACCTTGAATCAACATGTCTACTTATATGAATTCAATTTCACACACTAACAAAAGGCCCATGTGCCTCAACGCTCTCCCGAGATAATGTCTAAAAACTTGCAAAGAATTTAATTACAAAAACTTAACAAAATACCTCAAGTTTGGAAATCCAGCAATAATTAATCAGAAATATCTAGTCATATTTCAATTATAAATAGCTCATATGCATGTTTTAAATATACAATCAATAATTTCTAAATCATTAACATATGATTATGCAGCCACTGATTTTGACCTTTGAACATATGAACTTGTACCTTATATCAGAATGGTCGTAATATCAATATCTACAATATTCTTATATACATGCTTCTACAAAAAGTTAATGTTTTCAAGATGATCAATAATTCCAGTACATTTATGCAGCTGACCTTGACCTTTCAACATATGACCTTGGACCATATATCAAATTTATAGTCATATCAATACATACAATATTCTAATATACATGCCTATAAAAAAGATCAGTTTTCAGGATAATTCACAATTTCAGTCTTCTTCTGTAAGTATAACCTTGACCTTTCAACATATGACCTTGAACAATATATCAAAATGATTGTCAAATCAATACTGACAACACTCTAATATACATGCCATGCTTATACAAAAACTTTAAGCTGCATTAAGTTTACCAATTTTCTGAATTTTTTTTTTTTGATTTTCTAAAAATATAATTTTTTAAAAGTAGATATCTTCTAACCACGATCCGTGACATTCATTTTCTAAAATTTCATTTCTTTTAGCTGTAAATAAACGGAATCCTCTGACCGGTTGGTCAGTGTTTTATGATGGTAATTATGAGCTTGAATCGAAAGTGAAACATGACAGATTGCATTAATTGTCCTTCATTAATATCCAGATGTATTTGAAATGGTGTTATTTATCCCTTACTAAGTCACAAATGACTAATTCGGCGAAGTTCTGTGTTTGATTTATCATATTTCAACATTTTGAAAGTTGTGTTTAAATGACCCAGGTTTTGATGACGTAACCATGTTCTAAAATTAGATCCTAAATGCTGCATCTCGCATGGTAAATACTGTAATTTCTTTATTTATTCGTGCTTTTATCGTTGAACCAAATGTAACATCGTTCATTAGGAACATCATTTATTAGATTAGCACCGTTCTTATTTTTTTCTTTGGAAAACTGAATGCAGCTTTAATAGTTTTCAAGCTAATGCACATTTTTAGTATTTATAAGCGAAAATAACATTTTATGGGCAACTCCTACATGGATTATCATATAGTTGCAAAACTTGGTATCTTGTTAAAGTTCATGATGAACATTTTAACAATGATTTGAATTCATATCTCTTAAAATTTGCAAGAAAATTGACTAAAACTGCTCAAATCACGAATTAGGTCCTGACCTTGATTTGTGACCTTGACCCTATTTTAAAGGTCATTTGAAGAAAAAGTCAAAACTGAAAAAAACCCATGTCAATATCTGTTCAAATAGTCAAGTTATAACAATTTGAAGCCATTTTACGAAATTTCTTTGAACGCAAAATCGCGTAACCCATTTTTTGACCAAATTTCACGAAATGAACAAACTATGTGACCAAATTTCACGAAATGAACAAACTATAGGCTTAAAGTTAAATTCTGAAAAACAGTACAGTCATTTAAAGATTTGATGGCTCTGGACCAGTGGACCATAAATGGATTTTTCAAAGATATGTTTGCCATTGACCTAAAATTGTGACCTCTATCCAACATGATAGCAAATTTCTGTTCACCCATCCTCACAATTTGAAGTTATGCCTAATGTCAATGCATTTATTGCATCCTAAAGTTATGCCTAAATGTAAAGTATGCCTATTCATAGGGGCATAATTAAACACAATTTTTAAAGATACAAAAGGGATTCTTTTGATAAAATTTATGGTTTGCGATAGCCTCAGTCCTACGCACAAGGACCTTGCTTAGCCTGGCAGTCACAAACTTTAGTGTGCGTGCCAAAGAGCCGAAATAAGAATTGATATTGAATTTTTAATAAATCATTTATTTACATATATAGTAAAGTGGAAATAAAAGGGTCATGTATTTGTGAAAAACAAGTTCTAAACACAAATAAACCTACACATACATTGCAACATGCAAAAAACTCAGCAGACCATGAAGTCAATTAGAGAAAAAGTCTGTGTATAGACTGTATACCCTGTATGACACGACATTTGGAAGATACTGTATAGCTCTATATATTCACTGCAGGTAAGCTGTTAGGTCATTTTCTGATACATCCTTTTATTTTGCATCAGTTTTCTTTATAGTCACTTGTCTGCCAGATGACTGGCGATTTAAAACTTGTTATCTAGCGTTTTCTTTCAATAATGCAGCAATCATGAAAGTTAAATCAATATAAATTACTTAAATATTCTCCTCATAGTTGAAGAGGCCAAGTTTTAATCCACAAATAAGCGATGTCAGTTTACCAAAAATTGAAATTACCTAATCTAATCATGTGTGAATTGCTATATATGGACTAGTTATGTGCAAAAATTGTTTGTATTGTTTACTATAAACCATGTTGTAGTTCAGTGATTTTGTTTTATTTTAATTTTCTTTCATTTTTTTTTAAAATACAATTTTGGAATTATATAGATTATTCTCTTTGCAATGCTTCCTCAAGTATTAATTTTTATTAAATGGGGAGTAACCATCTAGTCAAGTATTGCAGTTAATAAAATTTTAGTGGTGGTTTTAGTTTTCGTGGAAAACACTTGATTGTGAATATGGTGAAAATAAAACACAGCAAATATTAAGTGCTATACAGTAAACAAATGTCCCTATAAACACTTCACAGAAACCAAACAATATCAGTCAGCTGTGTTGTCACTATAGATTTTACGTGGAATCTGACTGACAACCATCAAATCTTTGCTTTCACCTGTCAACCCATAGACAAATCTGCTCCTTATTCTTTGAACTGGCAAAAACCTAGAACTATGACAGTCTTCAAACTTTCTAAAATGCCACATTTGCAAAAGACTGCCATATTTGTTTCGGTCTTCATACTCCTTAAACCACTTTACTTTGCAAAAATAATGTCGAACTTCCTCACCATCCAAAGACAACACATGGGAGAAGAAAAATTCAATGGAACATGGTTTCAAGCCAATGCTATCTACCGCAACATCAATGTCATTTTCCTTACAATGCCAATTTGCTAAAATATTTGCAGATTTTGAGGACCTGCAATCCATGCGTGAACCAAATCTTTCACCAACCAAAACAATGTGTCCAAATTTCCTTATCACTTCATTTATATCAGTGATTTGTATACACTTGGTAGGGTACATCTGCCTATAACACTCTAATAAATGAACCATGCTACTTGTTTCAAGAGCACTGATCTTGTAAAAGTTTGGAACCTTTATGTAGCTATCAATCACAATACCATACATATCTAAACTTGTTGTTTTTGACATCTGTAAAAACTGCACGATACTTGGTGTGTGTATCTGTTGAATCGATTCATTTTCAAGATATAATTGGAAAAAATGATGCAAATCATTATTTGACCCTATCTCCAAAAGTTTCTCACAGTGTCTAGCTGTTACAAGTTGCCTCATAAACTGTATCTCAACACACCTATTATTTGTAGTAAAATGACCAAATTTCCCATTGAACCTCTCAAATGAAAAACACCAAAAAACATGTACTGGGCCAAAATCAAGTAAACATTCTTTTAAATGACAATGCAAATGCATATTTGGCTTTACATGTTCCCAACCATACAAGGTTTCAAAGTCTTTACAAAACTGGACTAAAATAAGGTCTGCCTTAGTTATATCTGCTAAAGTCAAAAATGGATTACATAAAATCTTGCATGCCAAAACAAATTTTTCCCAAACTTTAAAATGAGCTGTCGGAAGAACACCAATTAGACAAAATAGAGAGTAAATAATAGTCCAATTCTTCCATTCCACAGCACTGTAACACCCATAATTACTTGAAATTCTATGTGGTATTCTGCCAATGTCTGTAACATCATTCATAGATTTTAATCGGGATTCAACAATTTCAATTTTGCCTTCATCTAAAATATTGTTTTTTGTCCACAACTTAAACATGCTTTTTGAAGTCCCAAGAAAAAGATTGTGCATTGGATCTACAATACAAAATCTTACTGCATCAAAGTAATCCAATTCAATCAAAATGCTGTAATAAGTTCCAAATTTTCGAGAAAGATTATTAAATTCGGTTTTATTTCTGGCATTTTTTACTTTATGCGAGTACTGATTATGCAACCTCTTTGTGCGCAATTTCCATTTCTGTCTATCAAACCCACCATAATTTCTTTTGGCACCAAAACTAGCAGCTGGAAAATTTTTATAGCATCTATGACAACCTAAAGAAGCTGAATGTGATTTAAACCCACATGTCTTCCTAGCAGCAGGAATATCACAAGCCACACAAACTAAAGCTGCCCTTATTGTTAAAGCTATAGAAGACAAACTTGTTTTCATTAATACCCCCTTCCATAATGCCTGAAGTTCTTTAACAATTGGTTTTAAAAATGGGGTTAGATCTTTTGGTTCTTTCCTAAGGGCTGGAATTATCCCCACAATAATGACATTTTCAAATTTAAAACGAATATGTCTTGGCAAGTTCAAAATGACAAAATAAATTACACCAACTGAATAATCATTTCTATTTTTAAAAGGTTGAAACCAGTCAATATTAAGCATAAGACCAAGATTTCTATCCCCCTTAAAAAATTCCTTAAACTCTTTCCAAACTCTACCATCATAAATATCCTTATAACATTGAGGTGTTCCCTGCCAATCCTTCCAATGACACATCATATCTGGAATGTTATTCTTTTGTAAGATTTGTTCAATTCTGTTTATTAAACTGTTAAAACAGTAAATTTTGTATGGATAGAGTTTAACAACACCCCCCTTTAAAACAACCTCTTTAAGCAAAGGAGTGTCACATGTTTTACTCCTTCCTCTAACAACAGTTTCATGATTACATAATTTTGTTTTTCTAATACCATTTACTTCTGTAAAACAATTAAAAAAATCATAGACAGAAAAGCATTCTTGACAAACAACATATCTTTCAAAATTATCCCTATCTAACTTAAGAAGTTTCCTAAGCATATAAACAGAAGTTGGGAAAACCACAGAAAATTCTGCTAGAAGGAAATGGTCAATTTTTAAGTGGAGTACATTGAAAAACTGAAACAAAAATTTTAAAAGTAATTCTATACCACAATCACTTAAATGAAAAATAGATTGCCAATATAAAATAAAAAATAAAAACCAGAATAACAGATCATTGACATTTTTTATCCCTGATCTTGTTTGAACAGGCAAACCAAGGTCCTCATTTAAATCTTCTTCAGACAGATTTTCCCATGTTTCTGGAGAAACATCTTCATCCATTTCTTCCTCAGTGTCATCATCAGCATCAGAGTCACAATCTTGGTGTGCCATCTCTTCATCAAACCACTGAAAATATACACACATGGACTAATTAAATCTTTTACAATTATTCTTCCATTGTGATACATTGTAACGCTGTACAGTCAAACTTCAGTTATTTGAACTTCTATTAAACGAATACCTTAGGTTATTCGAAGTTCTCCGTAGGTCCCGACCGCCCTGCACTATAACTTCTTATTAAAAAACTTCGCTTATTCGAACTTCGTAATTCGAATACCCGCGATTATTCGAACCTAATTGGAGTCCTAAGTTAGACTTTTCAGTAGAAATATACCCCCAAAAATTCGAAGTTGACATTTTTATTCATTTCTAAAACGAAACAACTCTCACCTGTACAATTTAATACAAACGAGTATGGTTTCCCCTTTACCCGTTTATGTTACCCAAGCGTAACTGATGGTCGTTTTGTAGACATGCAGTACGCCATGTATTGTCCATTGTAAGCCATGTTGATCATCAGTCGCAAAAATTAATCGTAATTATTCAATCAAACAGTAATTATAATCCCAGGTAATAGAAAATGAGCTGCACGTGTGTAGCAATACACAAGTAAACGATAAAAAGAATTCTGTTGACCACGGTTACCATAATAAAATTAGATAAAACAAAAAAAAAAAAAAAAAAAAAAAAAAAAAAAAAAAGGCATCTGAATATTAATTTGATATTTTATATAGCCTAGTCGGAGGAATAAAAAAAATCATTATTTTGTAATAAAGTTGACAAAGACAGTTTTCCGCCTTACTCACATTTCAATTCTAGAAATTTTATAGACCTGTTCTGTTTTGTTTCGTTTAAAATTCTGTAAAAATCATAAAAACGTGTGTTGCGTGTGTTCTCTCGATGGCTGTTCTTACTGTGTCGTATGTATTACCACGCGTGTTTGATTTTGTACCAGATGGTATTAATTTTTTATTTTTATAGAAATAAAATTAATATTTCTGTTTTTATTAAATTAATCATGATAGGTCATGACATTATTCATTATAGACTGACACCGATAAAACACTTTCAATGTGCAATAGAATACTATTGTATCTTAAGATAACGTACGATGGATCGAGGTTTGAAGTTTCAAATTAACTTATTCGATTATTCGAACCTAAAATGAAGACCCTTAAACTTTGAATAATCGAAGTTTGACTGTATTTAACAAGTGAAGTTAAATCAAGACCCAATACATTATCTATGCAACAAGAAGCCATTGGGCCATAATGGTAACCCAAGTTAAAAACAAATTTCAATCCAAAATAATATCCACAAAGAGAATATCTGAAAATAACTGTTAATGTAATACATATGCTATTGTAACATACATGACTATACAAAAAGTTTTGTTTTTCAGACCTTGACCTTAAAACATATATATTAAAATCAGTTGGTTGTTTTTTGTTTCATGACATGTCAGCGATTTTCAATTTTTTATTAATCTTAAGGATTAATCTAAATACAAGTTCAAATATGTGCGAGTATGTGTATGTGTTGCTGATCTGCTTTGTACTAGACAAACTGATGACTTCTGTTAGAGTGCTAGACCACTGGCTCACAAATCGCAGATTAACATTACACTCTGTAACATTATACTTTATGTGGCACCCAACCATGCAGTAAAGGCCCATGTCACGGAAAACTCCCTTTCTCACATGCAGTCGACTGGAATAAAACCAACAGAACAAATTAATATGTAGAAGGCAAAAAAAGATTCTTTTCTTTAAGTATTGATAACTGACTGTTGTTTCAGATAGAGACATCTAAATCAGAGGTCTAATATTTTTTGTCCAGAATGAGCTTTAGAGATAAAAAGGTGAACCCAAACCATGTTTTTGGTTTTCATCTAATAAAGCACCTTTTTTGGGATGTATGTGCTAATAGAACTGTTAACAAAATGCAATAAACACATACAAATAAACATTATCATTAATTAATACAAAGATTTTTACACTATAACTACAAATAACTTTACCAGAGCATCAGCATCATAAATTTGTTCATCGTCTGCTTCTGTTACACCTGGGTTGTCAGCGATGCTGGTTTCAATTCCGTCTACAGCAGGAGCTTCAACTGTTGAACCTTTAAACATAATAACATGAGCATTCTTTTAAACTCAAAGGACTAAACAAATATCAATTATCAGTGCACATCATTTTATAATTACATTTAATGCAAAAATTCAAGGACATTTCAAGAATTTATAAACAGTTTTCAAGCAAACGCTTTTCCATACATCGCCAGGTGAACGAAAACGGATTACTATACATGTAGTAAATTAGCATTTAACACCCAACTGCCAAATTGTCAACGACTTAATCTTTGACACTATAACCTTGAATGTTTGAAAACAATCATTGAAATAGTCTTTTTCATATAGATCTGCATGTTTATAACTTTTAGAGAAAACTGGCCGTTTTTATCATAACATAGGAATACTGATTGCAAAATAAGGCCTAAGAATATCATGTTCTGTTTCCCTCTACCCAAGCATTCCACAATTTTACAAGCAATTGTCTGATATTTATGCATTCTGGTATATTTCTATATCTTACCATACTGACTATTTTTAAAATGAAATAATAAATAAATATCTTAAATAGCAGCTAATTTATTTTGGCCAAAATACAACCATCAAAAACTAGGTTATGACCTTGACCTCATTGAGTTTTAAGTTGACAACAGATCTGAAGACCCAGTGATTTTGCTATGGTTTTTAACAAGAGGCCCAATAGGGCCTGTATTGCTCACCTGGCACACCCTTATTTTGTTCTTTGCTTTTTCTTTTAAATTATATCCAATCAGTAAAATGTAAACAAACTCACTAGCAATATCATTATTTTCTATTATTTCAAGCACTATTTATCATAAATTTCCTTTCAATTGGCCATGTACTGTCAGAAGATATAGGCTGAAATAGACCTTATTTGCATGTTACATAATTATTGCAAAAATGAAAAACTGTACAGAAAAATATGTTTTATCCCCAACATCTAGTTTCTATGTTATAGATTTCAACAAAATCAGTACATAAATAAACCTGTAATGGCCATTTATAGGTTTTTGCTATCTATAATAATGGCAGCCATTTTGGATTTAGGACGGACATGTCGGATACAATTTTTAATATATAGCAACTAAGGACCTTTCATACCAAATTTCATTTGAATTGGCTTATTGGTTTTAGAGTAGAAGATTAAAGTTTACGGACGCACGGATGCATGCAAGAACGCACACATGCTTTACCATTCCATAAGCTCACCCTGGCTGTGCCAGGTGAGCTAAAAACTACCTTCAACCTTTCAGATTGGAAATAATTTGGACCCTTTTTATGTCACATATTATGCTCAGAATTTTGAAATTCACTGCAAAGATTTTATATTGTGACAATATCTAACATTTTTTGTCTGTCAGAAGAGTTTTGGACAACTGGATTTAACTTAAACTATTTGATTGTGTGTCACTGTTTCCTTTTGGGGAATTTTAGTTGTCAAATTGGGACATTTTAGTCTTATTTCTCAAGGGGAAACTAACTACCTTTATTCTGTAGTAATTTTAGACAAACAAAACCACTGAGACCACACATCATTATCTTTCCAAATAATCAACAAAATGGAACTTAAGGCTAATTCCGACATTCTTTTAATTAAACACCAACAACGTGTTATCTATTCCATATATATATATATATATATATATATATATATATATATATATATATATATATATATATATATATATATATATATCTGTTCCATCCCCATAACCCACCCTGATTAATTGTGCCACAATATACAAGACCTATCCAAATAGCACCTAGGCCATAGCCGCCTACACATCTAGGTTGAATAACATGGAAAAACTTTGAAAACTTTTAACACAAGACGCTAATGCATACACTGTTCAGGTGGGCTAAAATGGAGATTTAGCTAGGTTCACACAAAGCCAAATACATTAGAAGCCAAATGCACAAAATTTGTTAAAATATAGTGGGGTTTTTTAAGTGTTTTGTCTCAAATTTTAGACAAGTGGTAACTTTTTGAAAGAATTTTCAAAAAATTAGTAACCAATGGCTATTTCGGCTACTGAGATTGTGAAACTAGATTTTGTAAGTTGGATAGCATATTAAAACCTCTTACTGGATTCAGTTTCATCTGTTTGTTCTTTGTCGTCGATATCAATGCTGTGGTTTCCGAGATGTCTGAAATAGTTTCTTTTTGATGCCAACTGTTCATTGCAAACTGGACAGATATTAGTTCCGTTGTGGATCTTCCTTCCGAATGTTGCATACATATCTGGTAAAAAAGTAAAACAGAAGATGAAATTAACTATGATAAATCCTGTATATTAAGGCAGTTTACCAACTCTCAAAAAGATTTTCTTGGATCATTTTCCAGGAATTTTTGAAAACCTGTCAAGAATCAAGCAATTGTTCAACACCATAGGTACTAACTTCTCTCAGTACACTTAATATACATGTAATAATAATTTAATACTGCATGTATGTAGTACCGGGTACTATGTACTATGCATCAGTCATTACAGACAATCTGTTTTTAACTTCATAATTTATTTTCATAAATGTACTAAAGGATATTTCCCACTGTTTCAATTATTCATGAAATATTTAACATTTTATTTACTATTTTAATCACATATTATAATGCCTGTTGTTCTAAAGTTTGTTTTGACCGGCTGACTCTATTATGTCTTTAAAAAACAGAAATATTTTCTCCTCATATAAGATTAAAGTGCAGGGGTACATGCAAAAACTAATCAGAAATAATGACTTATTAACAATTAGGTATGAAATACATTGGTACTTTTGGGACTTCAAAAGCTAGTTGAAACATTTTTTCTGTAATAAATGTAATTTATTTCGTTATACGACAAAAAATGCAACATGCACCTTTGACCTAAAACATTTTTAACGAGGTCTCTGAATAATAAATAAATATACCCTATTCATAAATTTAAGCAGTATAATACTCCATGTTCAAAATTGCCAAGTAACCAGGTGTACTCGGCACCAAGTCGTGTTCAATATTGACCAGCTGATTTACTGAATGAATTGGTGACTGTGACTATTGGTTGTAATTAATTGCATATTAATGAAATATGTTAAAAATACAGATACATGTATTATTTATGATTTTATAAAGTAATTCAAAAAAAAAAATTATGGGACAAAATTGTGTTAATATACACATTATTATTCGTTGCCACTCTTTTTTAAAACAAAAAGTCAGCAAAATCATATGTCTCGTCTGTCTGATTGAGTAGAAAATACATTCTTAAGTTTCAGTCTTGCCACACTAATGTTTAATATCTGAAAGTTGTTGAACAGTAGTCAGAAGTTGTTTTCATTAATAATCGCTCACAAACATGGACGCATGCTGTATTTCAAACAAACTGCCAATGAAAAAATTATATTATGTCAGTTATGAGGTGGTATACATTATGCATGTTAAACCATCTAAAAAAGATCTATTTCTCATTTTCTGATTAATCGTTTACAGTTCACATGTCAGGCCAATTAACACCCCAGGTACAAATGAACAATAAAATTAGATTTGCCTTTAATAATTCCAGATTTCCCCGATTAATTTACTGATTTTCCCTGATAAAGTTACAGGTGTTGCTATAAAAAGCTCTCAATATAGCAATTCTATAGGTAAAATATTGATATAAACATAATAATTAATGTTTTACATAATGTTCTTTTCAAACCATTTAATGATTTTGAATTTAATCTTCTTGATGTTTTTCAAAAATGACCATTAAACTCAAGATTACAACCTGAGATCATACAACTGTTAAAAAACAGTGTGAGTTTAAGAGATAAGGAGAAATTTCTCAAAATCCTTTTTTCTCTCTCTCTAAAAATGCAAGTTTTTACCTAAAATATTTCAAACACCAGCTTAAGTACGTACTTAATCATAATAATACTGCATGATTCGACTGTGTTGCAAATTTCATTCTCACAAGTGTTAATTTGATCAAGTTCAAGTTCTTTATTCTCACATTGCAAATTTACAATAAAGAGAACATGTACAATATAAGTATATAATACAACAATATATTTACATGCGTGAGTTACAATATAATTTTATCTATATTACTTATAACACACATTAACCTGGAGGACTGACTCTCTCATAAATAATAGTAATAAAAGTACACAAGTTTTTCAGCACAGATAGTTTCTTAGTTGCAAAAAGATGATAAAACTTTATAGTATTTGGGTTATGACGGAAATAAAAAGGTATATACTTAGTTCTAATATCAGACAATACATTACAAGACAAAATATAATGATACTCATCACCAATATCATTAAAACATAAATGACATAATCTATTTTCTCTAGGAACATTTTGCCAACGACCCGTTTCAATTGGGAGACGATGATTACTAGATCTAAACTTACTTAAGATAATTTTATTTTTACATGATAAACTAGAGGTTAAATAATAGGGAAATTCAAAATTAGAAAGCATAAATAAATTGTAAGATAAACCTTTAGATGATGTATTACAATCACTTATCCATTTCTGTAAAAATTGATCACAGAGTATTTGCTTAACAGACTTAACTAACCATGGTTTGCTACAAAATGTTTGTGAAGACCAAATATAACTCATGCCGCATTCTTCTAAAATAGTTTTTACTCTAGTAATCCAATTAAAGTTAATACCATTAATATGTTTCATATATAAAAGATTATAAAGTGTAGAAGAATATTTACTTTCTTTACCAACAATAAGATCCGCCCATGTTTAACATGAAAACTTTTTAGTCTACAACAACTGCGAAAAGTAAAATCCAAGTACTGTCCTGTAGGCAACACCCCCAGGCGAGAAATATTATTGATGGACTTCTAGAAGACTAGCCATTATGTTTCACAGCAAAAGCAGCACACTGAAGACACGAGTACTGACTGTTTTACAAAATCTCTCTGACACTTAATAAGATCATGTAATTTGAAGTGACAAGTGTTTAACTTATAGGACTATTATACCACATATGACAAGATGAAAACAAACGTTGTCTCTGTTGACTCAAAGTGTTTATAATTTTATTTCATAAACCCAAGCATAATTTAATTAGTTTTATTTGTAGATAGTGTATAAATCTTTGTGATGAAATATAAAAGTTTTGTATAAATATTATCAATTTTGCTGTTTTTCTAGTTTTGATGTTTTGTCAATACATTTTCCCTATTTTACCCCAGGGGCCTTTTCCCAAAGTACACAGAAAAATTCCTGCAATCAGGGCAACATGAAAAGTCAGTAAAAAAAAAAAAGCCTAATAGCGTGCATAAGTTTATTGTTACCTTCAGCTGGATGACTCGTGTTTTTGGACATTTCATTTTCTTTTGAAGTAAATAATTTTTCAACATTATATTTCAAGTTAAAAACATGTGACAGAGTATGAGAACCAATAAATATCAATGAACACTGTCCACAGGGTGATCAGGTTAAAAAATGCATCCAAACCCAGAAACAGGAGGTTGCTTGATGACATGTACATTGGCACCATTTACAAACTTGCAGAATATTTGTCAAGTTTAACCTTTATTCTAGCCCATTTCTCTGCATTTTATAAACAATTTGTTCATTGACTCCTATGAAATAACAAGCATTCCGATTAGTTAGATTGATACATTTTGACTGTGATGTTGTTGGGTTTGACCAATCAGGAACACTGTTAGAAAAAAATCCATCTCTAAAGGGGGTGTTTAAAAAATAAAATGGATAAGACAATCAACCTGTCAAGTCTGAATCATGGTTCACCAGAATTATCATTAATCGTTTCCCTCCCAATAGCTAGATCTAATCATAATGATGTCGCTCTTAACAACCAAATTCTGGATATATTTGATTACATATTAAGGACCCAGTATAGTCTTAGTTCAGTGACTTTTAGTGAATTATTCAATACATATGTATTTTAAATACATCATTGATATGGCAACATTCTGTTAGGTTTGAAACATGAAACAACTAGTCCCCAAACTGTGGCTAAATGACCTGTAGTCTTGAGGCTGCGGCAGCCAAATAGTTAAGGTACCTTCAAACCCTAGGTGTCCCACTACTGTGGGATTGACTCCGGTTGTCCGCCTTTTGAAAAGGCATAGTTCACTGAAAACTAATAAACAATTTTTAAAAAATACGCTCATATTTCTATAAAACAGTGGTGTGATCTATTTTTTTTTATTCAAATCCTACCATGCCGCCCGAAAGACTGATTTTTTTTTTTTAGAATTTACAAGATAACTTATTATTATTTTCTATGAAAATTATGATTCGTGTAGTGATAGTTTCCAATTTTGAATTTGTGCAGTAGAATGTCCTCAATCAAATGCAATACTATCTCAGGCTAATTTTCACCGAGGACTTTATCTCCAGCTTTCGGGTACTATGATCAGGCGGCGTAACTCTAATCGGCAGTTTACCTTTGTCATTTAGAGTTGTCGTTACTGTCAGATAAAATACTTGCTGACGATTTAACTTTACACTGATGTATAAGGGAGAGAGCCTTTTCTCTCTCTCTCTCTCTCTCTCTCTCTCTCTCTCTCTCTCTCTCAATTATTCTTTAAAATGTAAACACGGATTTAAGACAGCAAACATTTCTCATTAAAATAAGAATTTACCGCCTAATTTTGATACATCTACTTTAATTAATATTAATGTCGATGAAAGAAACCTCATAATCCCTTATTGGTATAATTTTAATCTTGTTTGTATGTATGATTACTTAATGAAATAAAAACTGTTTAAACTAACCTCATAATATATAAAATCTGAATTATATACGATTTATCCATGTTGTTGTGTAGTAGATTTATTTAATTACTTGATCTATTTAATTAAAAAAAACATATTTGCTTCAAAATAATCTCTTATAATAACCACTTATTGTATAAAAACTAATTTTTTTACACTATAAAATTGATTAAAATAAAAAGACAAACTTTTATTATTTAACAGACTTTATTAATTTTTATATATTTATTGTTGAAATGTGGTGAAAATTTTATTATTTACTTTTCTTATGGAAACATGAAATTTTGGAAAATTTAGAAACAAGAATATTTAGTAATTGTAATAGACCATTTTGTTAATTTATTGTAAACTGTTTACTGATTTTTCCCACGGTTTCTTTCTCACTTAGTGTATATTACTCAATCATGCAGTCATTGATGATAAGATTTTTAATTAATTATTTCCGGTCTTAACAGGTAAATCTGGTAAAACGGTTTGTTGAATGGAAATAACCAAAATGTTCCGCAAATGATCAACATTGCTAATGAGTGTACTCAGTAATTTACTACATCAAAAACAGCACTTTGACACTTGCAATTTAGAAATATTTTATCAATTCTCATCAGTTTCTTATAAGCTTTACAAGAGTCCAAACATTTTTTGAACTTGATTGCCAAAAAGGTTATTTATTTATTTATTTTATTTGTTTGTTTGTTTGTTTTATCTATTAACTTGTATTCCCATATTCGAAAATTACTTTTTGAACTTTTTTTTTTTTACCCGATTGGTGCATTTTCTTCGAACTTTGAAATTCTATTTCTTTATTTATTCCATTGTAAATTTATTTCCTTTTTATTTCTGTATGCTATAATCAATTTCAATAAATCAGTTATTCTTATTTGGTCAATTCTTTACTTTATTTATTTATTTATTCAATTAGTACTACTTTAATTATTTTTTTAACCTTACTGCTAAATTACAATCCAATTTTTTTCTATTTTTTTAAATCAATTTATACCATTGTAAAGTTATTTTCCATTAATTTTAATATGCGATAATTAATTTTTAATAAGTCACATATCATTTTTATTTAGTTATTTCTTTATTAAATTCATTGTTAAGTTTATTTTTCATTTATCTATTAATTTTTAAATTATAATAATAATAATAATAATTATTATTTTTATTAGTTTTAAATTTTAAAATAGCTTTGACGCTACAAGAGATGTGTGCTAATCAAGAGGAGTTAAATTGGTACACATGGTCGATTTTCATATATTTTTGAATTGATTTTGAAGTAATTTAGCTTTTGAATTGCATATTGATATTTAGATGTCTAGTTAGATAAATATTTTCTCTCTGCACGTAGTCATGCAAAAATGCAATATTATTTAAAAATCTGGAGATATAGTTGTTTAAACAACAGATATATTTCAATTTTTAGCACATTTTAGTGAATATATACATATATTATTTGTGCACTTTACCTCGTAACTTTGAATGAATTTTGAAGTAATTTCTCATTGACCAAAAAATTCAAAAATAATATCGGAAGAATCGGGAGGAGAAGAAGAACACAATCAAGGGTGCATAATTTAAAAATCCTATCCATTACAAAGATATAAAATAAAACCAACACGTCCCTATACATTTTATAGACCGTGTTTAAGACTTCACCTACATAGGTAAATTTTTATGAAAAGCTATCGCATGACTGCCATAGCTGGCTATGCAAAGGTGTGTCGACTAAGTAGAGCTAGGTCTCCCATATAAATTTTGTTCTGTTTAAATAATTAAGCCACTGCATAGCAAAAAAAAAAAAACAACAACAACAATATGATCATATCTTACCTTTCAAAATATATATACGAGATCTGCTCAAGGTGACATCTCCACTTGGAATTTTGGCGGTAAAATGCAAACCCACGCTAAAATGAAACCGAAATGTGACGGAAATGACCGAGCGAAGTCCCGATTCCCATCATCATATTAATGCGCATGATCGGTTGGACCATATAGCTGATTGGTTATTGAAAACAAGACAAGCCAATCGCTGTGACGCGCAAAATGTTTTTGAAAATTGAAACATTTCAGCAGCAGCATTGATCAGCAGCCATTACCAGATTACAGACAATTACATAACCGTTGTGAAATCTTCTAATTGCATCAGATATGTCGTAAGTATATAATTATTCATATATCAGAAATATTTTAAAGGCAAGATTTGGATTTCATTTTGCATTTTTGTGAGCAAAATTTGTTTAAAATGTATTTTTCATGTCTAGTTGGGGCTTGAAAATTACATTTTTTTCCTTATACGTTCCATGGACCACTCAATATTTTGTATATGTTGCATTTTTTTTTAAAATTATAATAGTAAGCGAGATTAAAAATTTTAATTTGGACCAGTTCATTTCAAACCAGCAACTTGACGAGCAGAGGGTCAAAATTAGAATTTTCGAGCCTTGTGTTTTGTATCATGTGTGGATTTTTATCCGAATGGTGTATTCAAGAATTATATCTCGAAATTTATTTCAATGTTTAAAATATCTCGCATTACTTCAGGTCTTGTCGGCGGTCCGTGGAACATATCAATTATAAATTTTAAACAGTTTTAGTTTATAACTTTGGATATTTGAAATCAAGTTTTAACTAAAAACCTGAAATATCAAATATTCAAAATTTTTTTTTTTTTGAGATTTTAGATTTTGGTCTGTCAGGTAAGGTTCCACATCCTGTTATGTAACGGCGTTGAATAAATGGGTTGTTTAACTATAATCTCTCAATTTCTGCCACGGGAAAATTCCACTTCAGTATGCTACCTAATGTCGCTTCTAATGAAATTTCGCAGCATTTGTTTGAACTAGACATTCCAGTAGCCATGGAACTTGGAAGCCTTATTTTGACACAAAACCTTTTTCAGAATTTACACTAATATACATTTTTATTGAATAATAAACTCTATTTTCTACATTAAAAAATAATAATAAGCTGAAAAAATTCATGAATTTGAAACTTTTATAATTAAATTTTCAACAAATTTCAAGCATCAATGATATTCAACATGTAAAGGAACGTAACTCCGTAGCGAGGTTGGCGCTTTGGGTGGAAATATCATAGCTATTTGTATTTAGAAACAAAGTTTTTGAAACAACTGTTATAAAGTTAATTCGAAATTAATTTAACCAAATCTGCGCAAATATTCTCAAAATTCTTCCAGTTATTAAAAAAAATAATAAATTTGTATAAACTTTTAAGAAATAGCGAGGTAAAAGATACTACATGAAATTATATGTGGTTATTTTAAAATAATTTACCCATAAAATTACAAAAGAACCCTTTTTTAAAAAAGAAAAAATACTAAGAAAACTACACTTACTCTGTTTAAGTTGAATTTTATAAAAATTAGAAATAGTATTTTCAGTAATTTAAGGAGTATTAAAGAATTATCATGATAACGGATAAATTTTACAGACAAGGATTATATATATATATATATATTATGTCTCTTTAATATTCGGCTTAAACAACAATAACAACATAATAATAATGATAGTAATAATTATAATAATAATACATCATTTGCATTGGGACATTGTAAATTTCGCGTTGTGGTTAATAAATGGAAATGTTGCGATTCTGTGTTAAATATATAATAATAATAAATGAAAAAATTAAATAATTTAATGAATAATTTTATTTTTTATTTTTTATTTTATTTTTCACTAAAATGATCAACATCAAAAACAACTGACTCAGCTGAGCCAAAAATGAAATTTTGGAAACATTTTTCAGTTTGAAAAGAAATCTGAATAATATTTGGTGAAAATCTACACTAAGTAGTAATGAAATCATATAAGAAAAGGATTTTAGATGACAATGATTTTTTGTTAGCTAAAACCCTGTTCAGTCAATTTTTTGTATAACTTGGTCCTGTTTTTTTTTTTTTTTTATTTCATAAAATTTTATAAAATAATTCTTTAATTTTCAACATTATTTTTCACGCATTTCCGCGGAGACTGAATGCTCCTCGCTCTTATCTGCTTCATTCAAATATATCTTATTTTGATTTGCAAAGTTTAGTGCAATATACAGGAAGTCGCTAATTAACACATTAACGATAATTAATTTTTTTGACATGTACACAAGTACATCATACTGAATATACTAGACGTCGGAAAGTTATGTTGATTGCTTATCACTACTTGTTTATCGACATACCTTTGATCTTTTGTCGGACAGAGAGAGAGAGAGAGATTCAAAGTTATTTTTTAAAAAAAATTACGGTCCCAGCGTTACAGCAACAGACACCTTTGGCTGCAAGAATAATTAATCAATTATATTATTTTTCGAATTTTCCAAAATATTTTAAAATTTTATTCCCGGTGTTTAAAATAAAAATCAAAGGGAAATTTAATTAGCAGGGACGAGAAATATTGATAATTTGATTAATTAAGTAAAAAGGAACAAAAAAAAAAACGAAATTTGCTTTAATTTTTGTCTTCTAATAAAATAAATAATTTAATAAATTATCTTCAAAAATTTTAAATTAATAGGCATGAAGGGAAGTATACAAATTCCAGAATATCATTTTTTGAAATTGAAATTCTAAATAAATAAATAAAATAATCAAAACAACTTAATAAATTTCTGCCGAACAAAAAATAAAAGAAAGTTATGTACAATGTACATTGACCCACAACCCGGGGTTTTATTGTAAATTTTTGATTTTGAAATAAACAAAAGATAAAACTATTTATAAATAATGATGTTCATTAGACCTACTGTATTCTGTAGTGCTTGTATTTGCCGATTAAAATGACACAATAGTGCTTATTTTTTAATGATTTTTACGATTACATTTTTAAAAAAAAAAATGAAAAAATCAAAAGAAAAACTTGAAGTATATGACTCGTTTGATGTCCCGCGCTCGTTCATGTTTGTAGAACGTGAAATCCTTATCCATACGGCGTGGATTGATAATCCACACTGAAAAGGATTCAGTTTAAGTTATATTTTTTGGTTTAATCAACACTCGTGGCGGTGAAATATTCGGAAGTATGGGGACATAAAAATTTGCTGTAAAAACAAATAAATTGATTTTCAGTTGGGATCGCATTTGGTAGCTTGGATTAGTGCATGTAAGATTTTAATAAATATACAAACAATACAGGTTCCCGGTAAGCCGCAGATACTAATTAGCTGTCGATTTCGGGCGTGGAAGTGAACTTATTTAGAAAAACATGAAGGAAAAGAACTTTACAAGGAAAAAAATTAAAAATCAAATCAATGAAATACTGTGAGAACGAAAATGTACAGGGCATGAATCGAATTATTCATGACTGAGTCTATTTGTATTTAGATTTTAATGATTTTTACATTAAAATCTGAAGAAGTCTATAAATTCTCTTAGAAAAATTCATGTACTTAATTAACAAAATTATCCGTTTCAAATTCTGCCAATATCAAATTTTATTAATAAAACTTTGACTGATTATATAGTATGATTATATTATAAACATAACATTTCAAAATTTGACACCTTCATAAAATAATGTTGCAATACAGATTGCTTGTTAAAGGGTATTGTTTTGAGTTGAGTAATCGTTTCGACACCTTTGGCCCGCACTATATATAAAAGGCTTGCGATTGTCGGGTTCCTATTACTATTACTAAAAATTCCCTAAAATGTACAAAAAATCAAACAGTCTGCACAATGGCCGCAAGGTCCGATGTAAACTCTAAACTCGCTCAATTTGTATGTAGATTCCTAAGCGTACCATTAGTTTTTTTTTTTTTTTTTTTTTTTTTTTTTTTTTTTTTTTTTTTTTTTTTTTTTTGAAAATCCTAGTTGTCATGTTCTGTCACAGGAGCTCGTTATTAAATACCCCCTTAAAGTAGTATCCATTTCTCCATAAAAAACAGTACTAAAGTCGTTCTGTTTTTGAACTGTAGTATTTCTAAAGAAATTAAAAAACAGTACTAATCACATAAAACACGATGTAAATACATATACACCTAATCCCTTTATCAGATCTTTAATTTTTACAGTAAACTCATCAACAAAAGTTTTTTTTTAATTTTTTTAATAGACAATATTTTTTAATTCCAAAATCAAAACATATCACTACCTGAAAGAAAATAAACCATTGATATCAACATCTCCGCTCATTGGTCAGTTAAATTCTAGTAGCAATTTAATTCGTTGATACCGATTTTCAAATCACATTCAATCCACCCAAGCCAAATAACACATAAAAGGAGCAATGGGCCTGAATGGGCTTTAATTTGATTTGCTCATCAATACGGATCTTGGCGCTGAATTTTTTTATTTCAAAAGATAGAATCTTTGTGTTGAATACTTTTTTCTTCAATTTTTGTTAATTTTCACTTCCATTTTTTTTCATTTTTGAGGGAAAACTGTAAAAATCATCATTACATTAATTTGGCACTTAAATTTTTGATTTCAAAAGATAGAACTATCGGGTTGAAACAATTGTTTTCAATTTGTGTTAAGTTTGTGTTTCAATTTAAAACATTTTTGAACTACTACAATGGCCCTTTTCTTTAAAGGTAGAGAGTCTCCTCTCTCTAATTTCTACCCCTGTCAGGTAGTATATTTGGGTATTTTATTCAGCAGTGTGGAACACGCCTACCAGTTCACTAAAGCCAGCTCTCACGGGCTGCATCATTTGGCAGACCTCATTCGGAACGCTCCCACTGCATCAAAATCCAAACAACTGGCAAATACTATTCGGACCAATACAACCTGGCATAAAGACAAAATTACCCTTCTTAAAGAGCTCCTTAGAATCAAGTTTGATTCGTGTTTGGCTTTCAGGGAGTCTCTTCTCAACACCGGTTTTCAAATTTTATACCACAATATTAGCGATACGTTCTGGGGCACAGGGGATGAAGGTGGAACAAAACTTGGTGGACAGAATACTTTTGGTAAATTACTTATGGAATTGCGCGGCTGTCACCAACCACTTCCCCAATCTTGGTCACCCCCAGCGTATCACTTGGCAATTTACGGATCGAGCCATGTCAAACGACTTCAAGCATATCACAAAACCATATCAAAACCAAAAGAGGCTTCGATCCGTTTCTTTGGTCAAAGTGGTATGACCGCTTCTTCTTACAACTTGGCACTTTTTCGCCAAGTCCTTCAGTATCGGCCTAATGTAGTAGTTATCATTCTTGGCGGCAACGATATCAGGTTTAATACAATACCTTTAGACCTTACCAAAACTCTCATCAAAATACGCGAGAGACTAAAAGAAGCTGGAATTCAGCATATTTTCATAGTTGAAATTCCCACCCGGGGATCTTTCCCAAAGGATCCAAAGTTGGACAAAGCCAGGTTTGACCATATTCGCACTCAGGTCAACAACAAATTGCGGGCTCGGCTAGGCAATTACTATCTTAGAAACAAATTACCATTTCCGAGTTATTACTTGCCTGATAAAGTCCATTTTAATGACTTTGGATCCAAACAACTACTAAAAATATTTATAAAATAATACAACGTTGCCAAAAGGATTAATAATAAACAATCAGAACAGATCAAGTATACAATAGCATCATATACTTATTTTTCGGCATGATTTTGTTTTCTTTTTTCACGATTTTGTCGATTTTCACTTGTTTAATAGAAAATTAGAATTCTAGAATTCACAATAGGAAACTTTTACATCGATTCAGTTTTGTAAATACTATCGTAGTGTGCATGTACGTTTGGTAGTTGTACGATAACAACACCGTCTTCTCGGATAAGGACGTTAACCGTAGGTCCCGTGTTCAGATCGCCTATCTGGGCACGCTAAAGACTCCCTATGTTTTTCGTAAACAGAGCAGGCGTGCAAACGCCGGCATAGGGTCCCATTTTTATATATCTTGACATTCTAGGAAAAATGAACATTATTTCGGACCAGGCATTTAATACTCCCTTCAATTTTTTTTCTATTTTTTCTTTTATTTATTTATTTATTTATTTTTTTTTGAAGCGCAACAGTTCGAATAAATCACCAAAATCAAGTTTCTTGTACAGTATTACGGTCGAACATTTTATGACAGTTCAACTTATTTTTCCTTATGTAGTAAGTCAGATAGGCCTAAAAGACGATAGAATTATGTAAAACAAAATCTGCAAATAATTATATATTTGACGATAATTTTTTTTTTTTTTTTTTTTACCAAATTCGTTCAGAAATGATTTTGTCGTGGTAAATAAGGGTTCGGAATCTTTTTCCGCTTTAGATATTAGAGTTAAATACATGATTTCCTGAAACTCACAAAGCATAAGGTTCCCTTCGTTCCAACAGTAGGTAAGTGGTTAGAGCGTCCCACCTTTTCCTGTAACATTCTAAGGCAAGAAACCCTAGGCCGCTATCGGTGCAATCCGCGACACCGCAATTTGTACTTATGATTATCTGTATTAACTCTTGGTCCTGATAAAGGCCTGGACCCCAGACCGAAAGCTCGACCGGCACCATACTACAAAAATAAAAACCTCAAAATATCTGAAAATGTTGGTGTTCGTCCTTATTATTACATGTATTTAATACCACATACATCTGCATCCTTACGGATCGATCTCAAATATTTTCAACACCACTTTAACCTCATTAAGGTATTGGAACTTTCATCATCACTTGGCTAGTATTCTTAAGAGTATAATTTTTAATTAAATTATGGTAATCATTCACTGTTTTTCATGGAATTAAAACCTGGGCCCAGTTTCATGAACAGACGACTTTGCTGAGCTAAAGTTAAAAAGTCATTGTCGTGTGAAATTCAAAATAAGAAATAGGATTATAATCAACCAAACAGGCAATAACTTAAATATATATGATTTTAAATACTATGATTGTAAATAATCCACTTGAGGCGATTCTCAACTGTATGATTTTCCCATGCCAACAAATTTCTAATTCTAATTTCTATTCTAACTATATAATATGAACTGTTAATACATTTTCTGAATTTCTACAAAATTTTAAATCAATATCTTTTCAAACGGATACATGATACCTAAATTTCTATTTCAGCTCAACTGAGTCAATTTTTTGTGAAACTGGGCCCTGATCTGGTACTTTATACATATTTAACTTGATTCACAACCCTGGTAATTTAAAATTGCCATTGGCTACTATTTTCTGAAAATTTCTTTCAAAAAGTAACATATTTTACCTGGTTTGTGAAAACATATTTTGACAATTTTGTTACAAATAATGTTTTGGTTTGTTGGTACATCCTCTTTGTCACTGAAGTATCCTATTGTCTTAAAACTGGAGTATCCTTAGGTCATACTAATACTGTTGTACAACATACACTATTTTTAGTCTAGTCAATCTATGAAAAAAGGGTCAAACCTTAAATTAATTGCAACAGAAAATATTTTTATGTGATTGTTTTTTTCATTTACCATAAAAATCTACTAATTTCAATACAGTGGATTTTGAGGTTTTTGCCAATAGCATATTCTATTTAAAAGGGAGATAACTCTGCATTGTGATCCTAAATTTTATACAAAAAATTTCAAAAACTTCAAGTTTTCTCTGCTACTATAAGAACAACCTAGAAATTAAATGGAAATTTACACATAAAATAAAAAAAATAATTTAAGACAATTTAGAATGTAATATGAAAATAGAATGTAAGAAAATAAATTATTTTGTTTAAAGAATTTATGCAAAACACTGAAACCATAAGGGCATATTAATGATATAAAAAAATAAGATTTAATCACCTCAGATATATTTTATTATTCACAAAAATCATAAAATAAGTATTACTGTACTTTTACTTCATTACTTTGAGTATTTATTTCCTCATTACTATAGAAACATTAGATTGTGAGACTAAAAATAAAATGCAACCGATTTGAAATGGGCTGACGATTTGACTTTAAATGAAATCAGAAATGTTGAGTATTCATATAATTATGGAAACAATAATGATTGAGTAATTCCAGGGTCTTTGCTTTACATTTTGTTCAAATAGCAATTAACATATGATAATGGGATTAAAACTCCAACTGTTTTACAAGAGTTATCTCCCTTGTCTATAGAAATCCCCCTTAATAAGAAATTAAAACCCCCCCTAAACTAGTTTTCCCTTCTAAGATTTTCCCTCGTGTGACTTTTTACTATAATCATTTCATGTATTTGAGAGCAAAGGAAGTGGCGGTATTAGTAAGTACTCGCTTACAGCTCTTGTTATTACATGGTTGATTTTGAGAATTAGTTTTGAATGTTATCAGATGATACTGAAATAATATAGCATGCAGTTTTGTCAGATTTCATTGTTGCTGTGAAGACTCTTGATGAAAAAGACATATGAAAGGAAATTTGTTTATTTTATTTTTCAGTTTACCTGATCAGCATGTTGTGCTTTTAGAAAAAAATATCAGGGAGAATCAGAAATTGCATGAACAAATTTCTTTTCTACAGAAACAACTGTCCACTAAGGCAAAAGATAATGACACAAAAACACTGTCGCCATCAGCCAAAAGCCAGAAAGTGTCTCAATTTTGTAAGGTAAGTGTACAAATCAAAGCCTGTTGTTTAGTTTTATTCAAGTGTGGTAGTTACCTAGACATTTATTGCAAGTACTTTATTTAGAAGTTTTGTATGCTTTGAAAAATGATGCAAAATTTTAGATTTTTTGTAGTAGTTTTATTGGTTGAACTGCCACATGGTCTTTATAACACTAACTCCTTACATTTGACGATTTGAGTTACTTTCCTTATTATTTGATATGGCAAGTAGTAGGTGCTTACCTTTCTGGAACACCCAGCCTCACTTCTCTGGTAGAAGTTCACACGTAACTTGGAAGGAATATCACCTTGGCCATCTAAAAGGCCATTGTACATGTATTTGTAGATTATGATAATTTTTAGATCATGAGTGTATGAAGTTTACATGTGACGGGTGTGGCTAGATAACCAGGAGGTGCTTACCTTTCCCGAACCCCCTGGCATTGCTATGTCCTAGCGTGCATGTTCACACACACTCTCACACACATTTCGTTACAACTTCTTGGTTCACTATAATGACTAATTAATTTATTTTAATTTTTGTAGAATGCTACAAGGCAGTGCTACCTTGAATTACTCAACAAGGAAGACTTTCAAGGTTATGATTTGTCTTTACCGTAAGTGTCAATGAAGGAGATATCTATTTTGCAAAAATTAAATTAGGGAATGCATTTATATAGCAATCTTATTGTCAATCAGGGTAATTCCCATTTATTGTGATCTTGGACTAGTAACTTTTG
Organism: Tegillarca granosa; assembly: GCA_029721355.1. Lineage (NCBI taxonomy): Eukaryota > Metazoa > Mollusca > Bivalvia > Arcoida > Arcidae > Tegillarca > Tegillarca granosa. The sequence goes on from CM056602.1 coordinate 45,123,146, forward strand.
AAATATGATGGTCCAGAGACAGGTAATCTTGCTGTATTTTTTTTCAAAAAATTGGCTAAATTCACAACTTTTTAGCAGAAAATATCTACTTTTCAAAAGGCAAATTTTGGTTGTCTGGGACCAGTGGAATGTTTTTAGCAATGTCTATATTTTTCACGTTTTATTACAGGGATTTTTCTAGCATTCCTCAGGGGATCGAATATGGTCCCTATTCCCAATTAAAAAAGGTCCTTTTTTCCCAATTTGATTAATGAAACCCCAAATCAATCTTTAAAAAAAGTGTCAGGACCTTGTATTGGCTTGTAACACTTTTAAATAAAGACCTAGTGGCTTTGTTGTTTAACTTTTTAAACAAAAAGCAAAGACATTTATTTTGTAGATAGTGTATAAACTTTATGAAAAAATAAACAGTTCTGAATGAATATTTTTTATTTTGCTATTTTACCAATTTCACCCCTAGGGCCCTTTTCCCAAAAATACCCAGAAAAATCCCTGTATTGAGACAGAAAGCATGATTAGTATTTATTTGCATACATCTTTATCATACCAAGAACATTGGTTCATTATATGTACCTGTGTCCAGTGGTGAAAGTATACCTAGTATTCACTATTAACTTTTTTTTGTTCATCAGAATTTTAATTTTGGGTGTGTTGTTTTTGTAACTTTTTAGTTGTTCTTCAGTATCTAGAAAAGTTATATACAAACATGTTACACAAATTTCACTTGCAATTTTTAACTTTAATATCACATAAAATTCACGTGAACAGGATTTGTCTGTGTATAGCACACTTACACAGCTAGCACAAAGCCATACACCATGCTGCATCATTATACTACAATCAAATCAACCAATGGATGTCCACACCCTTTTTCACATGCAGTCAAGCCCATAATGGTGATACAAAACATCAAAAGTTGCCATTTTGTACTTGGATTAATTCGTACCATCTTCTTTGGCGATTGCATACCATAGTAATATTAATTATTGTAATACTGCAAAATTGACCGATTTGAAAATTTTTAACAAAAATGTTTCTTTATAGTTTTAGTGATCAGCACAACAAGAGAATTACAGATCGACTAGTACATGTAATTCAGAAGGAATATACTGACAATGAAGGCTGTCGTTTTTCATCTGGTGACATAAAAGGTATATTTATACAATCACAGATTTTGTGTAGGAATTGCTCAAAGGTCACATTTTGGTATAACAATGAAAAACCTTTATTTCTGTGGAACAGATTGTCACAATGGAAACAACATCGGGGCTTTTCATTTTGATGAAAAAATGAATTATCTTTTAATGTAAAAAATTGCTTAAAGGCATAATTATTGTTTTTAAGATAACTATTCATTTCTTTTCATGAATATCATTTTATAAAATATATATACCGGAATAAAGTATAAAAAATTGTGACGTAAATGACGTTAACAGTGACATAATCAACATAGAAATGGGAGAATCCTGGGCAATTCACTGTCCAGCAGAAGTACCGGTCCCGATATTGTTTCCTGCCAAATGTTTCTCATTGATGCCTGTTCTATGAATTCTATGGGTGAATTTTAATCTTGTTTCCCAATATGTTGATGTGTTATGTACATAATATATTCTAAAAAAAATTATTTTTGGTATTTATTTTATTTATTTATTTATTTTTCTTGAGAATTTTGTGGTTTTTGGATGATATCCTAAGATATAAAATAGTTTTCCAAGCTGTTGGAAAAACTTTAATTTTTAGCTCACCTGAGCCAAAGGCTCAATGTGAGCTTTTCTGATAAAAATTTGTCTGTCGTCGTCATTTGCGTCGGTGTCCGCTGCATAAAATTTTAACTTTTTCGACTTCTTATCTGAAACTACAAGGTAGATTTCAATGAAACTTGGTCAGATGCACATATGGGACAGTGCAATTCAGATTTGTTTGTGATGTTGTCATGTCTCCCAAAACTAGTTCAAGGTGACCTATGGTTAAAAAAAAAAACTTAAAAAGTCTTCTTCTCCGAAAGCAAGATGGGAGAAAAACTTTGATGTGATATTTGGCTTCTCTAGGGTCTAAAGCTTATAATTTGTTCATTTCGTGAAACTTGGTTTTTGCGTGTAATTTAAAATATTTCATAAAATGGCTTCAAATTATTATAATTTGTCTATATTAATAGATATTGACATGGGGTTTTCAGTTTTGCCTTTTTCTTGAAATTACCTTTTAATGAGGTCAAGGTCAAAGTTCAAGGTTATGACCTAGTTTGTAACTTGTACAGTTTTAGGCTATTTTCTTCAAAATTATAAGAGATATATAATATCAAAACATTGTTAAAATGTTCAGCATGACAAAATGTAAAAAGGTACAAAGTTTCGTAACTGTATAAAAATGCATGTAGGAGTTGTTGCCCCTAAAATGTTATTTTTTTGCTATTGAAAACTAAAATTGTGCATTAGCTTAAAAACTATAAACTTTTTGTATAGGCATGAATTTTAAAATATTGTAGATATTGACATGACAAACATTTTGATATATGGCTCAAGGTCATACGTTCAAAGATCAAGGTCATAGGTGCATAAAAAGACTGAAATTGTTAATTATCTTGGAAACTATTAACTTTTTGATAGGCATGTATATTAGAATATAGTAGGTATTGATATGGCGATCATTTTGATATGTGGCTCAAGGTCATACGTTCAAAGATCAAGGTCATAGGTGCATAAAAAGACTCAAACTGTTTATTATATTGAAAACTATTAACTTTTTGTATAGGCATGTATATTAGAATATTGTAGGAATTGATATGGCGATTGTTCTGATATAATATTCAAGGTCTTATGTTTAAAGGTCAAGGTCATAGATGCATAAAAAGACTCAAATTGTTTATTATCTTGAAAACTATTATATTAAATATTTTATGTATTTCTGCAAATGATTTTGGATATATCCTCAGATTGGCCATATCCTCAGGTGAGTGTTAAGGCCCATAGGCCTCTTGTTTATTATCCCACCAGATGAAAGTCTAGAGAGTTATTGCTGTACCCGGCATCCAGTCGGTCCCCATCCGACACTTATTAAAATGTTAGTTTTTGATGCACATATTTTATATTTCACTGATTGTGCAATTTTAACATGCTTCACTGTTGTTTATCACCTCCTAAACGATACAAAACACTACATCAATAGCTATAAATATGCAGAAGCTGGTAGGTAGAGTTCAAGGTAATTTGCATGATTCTAAAAAACTTGTGTAAAAATGTGCCCCAAACACTTTAACTTGGTTTTAATAATATTAACATAAATGAGTTTATTAAAGTCTTGTCATCAGGCTTGGTACATATATTTGTCCAGATATAAAAAGTTTCAGATGCCAATGGTTAAAGATCAAGTTCATTTGCATCACTTTAACAAAAATAACAAAAAACTTTTACTTTGGTTAACAAAAAACTTTTACTTTGGTTTCCATCCAATGGATTATCATTAAACTTGATACATCATAACTAAATCAAGGAAGTTATAAAGCTACAGATGCTTTTTGTAATGGCCCTTCTCATAACACAAACACGTCTTTAAATGTCACCACTTTATTAATTTCTCAAAACCTTCTCATTTATTTTCACATATGAGCAGTGGGATTTATGGACAGTAGGTATTGGGTCAAAATTTAAGCAGAATTTCTAAGCAAACTGCCTTTATAAATAAGTGGTTTAAAGATTGGTTGGATATAATAATATAAATATTTTAAACAAAATTGAAAATAAATCTTACTCTACCAATTAGTGCACCATTAACCTTGCATATCAATATTAATAGAATTCAATGTAAATATGTTTCAGTTGCACTCAGAAGATATTTAAAATCACTAAAGGATAGAAAACACAAAGAAGAGAGCGGTCAAGCTGAAACACATAAAGTTAAGTGCCGAAGACAGGCCAGATTGAGTGAGGTATAATGTTATAATACTCAGAAATGAGTTCAAACAAGGAGTGAAACCATGTGTGGATAATCGATTATAATCGATATTTAGAATTGTGATACATATATCAACACAAGCTGTGAAACAAATGATATAAACTTTGAATTCTGGAATTGTCTGTGTTCAGTTTGACTTTTATACAAGAGATCCATCCTTTGTATGCTAAACCAATCATATTCAGTTTGTTGTACAAAGGTGTGGCATTCATATTGGCTATAAACGTCATTTCAAAACAGTTTATTAAATACGAGGTGAGTGATAAGGTTCATGGATCTCTTGTTCAAATAATGTATAGGCACAGTATCAGTGATGGTCCCCATTTTTAACTTCTCAAATGAAATCAGGAAAGTGAATATAATGGCTTGGTAAATGAAATCCTTGTATGTGATAGATTGTTTTAGTCTGCTGGTATACTTCACTAGGCTGTATAGTATCTGACCTGATTCATATAGTGTATATGCCACATTGTTCTGCTTACAACCTGTATGATCATTTATACAATTGTTTATTTCCTAAGTTTATGGAAAAAAACCTTTTGTGTTAAAAATACCTTATTCAGTTTTAAAAAATGACTATACACTTATCTACTTTGAAATTATTATTTTAGACATCCAGAAGATTAAGGATTGGCCTATCAAAGAAAGATTGGCCAAAAGAGAAGAAAGAAAAGATAAGTACAATATTGAAACCAGCATACATGGATGAGGAGGAATCAGATTTTGAAGAGTGCGAGGATGGGAGAAAGATTTTGATGGGCTTTAAGGTCCGAAGACTACCATGGGTTCATTCAACAGTTAGGAGAATGTTAAATGAACTAATGGTAGCATATGTCAGCAACCTCTCATCCCAACAACAAAGTTCATTAAGACAAAGGAGGGTTATAGAAGAATGTTATTCTTCAAAGAAAAAACCAATTGACTGCCCTTCATGGGTTGAAAGTGGTTTTTTTCTAAATTGTAAAATTAGAGCTGTATTTATTTCAATATGATCTGGGTTATATTTTATATTGTTATGTTTGTTTTTGTACATACGTATGATTTACTAGTACTGTCATTTAAACGTGAAAACACTCTAAATAAATGTTTTTGTACTTTGCAAATATATGAATTTTTTCTCATGGTACTAAACTCTTATGAAAATTTTTCGCATGTAAGCTGCATGTGACGATGTGTAATAAACTAGTGCAATTACACTCAAGTATTTTGTGTTTTTTTTTTAAATATTCTTGCAAAATAAACTAAACATGGAAATTTCTTTATTAACAGTTTATAAATAATATTTTATTGAGGATGGACCAGGTGAGGTATATGCCCCCATTTTGGTCATTTTGGTTATTTGAGATACATGTACTTCTTATGGTATGGGGATAAGTCAATTTTGCCACAAATATGTATGTGTTTTTAGCCATTTTATCTTGAAAACCAAACCACATATTTGTTTTAAATACAGCTCTAATTATGATCATGTTTTTTTTTTTTTTAAATAATTTACATGCATATAGGGTCATTTCTTTTTTAGTTTACATGTAAATATGGGTTTATTTAAGTGAAGTGTTACAGTTATCTGTAATTTTGAATTAGTGTCCAGATTTAGATGAGCAAGCTTTGATTACAGACAAAGGAAAGATATACATGTATATCATGACAATTAGAACCCCAACAAATTTGGGTGGACTTATTGAATTTGTCCTTATTCTTATTATTATTCTCATTATTCTTCCGCCAATTTTGTTCACAGCATATTTTGGTTATTATTGTGTATGGAAACACACACCTTCACATATGCATAGACTTCTCACTATATACATGTAAATTATATCACATTCATAACACACAGTTGTGAGAAAGTTTGTCAGTTTGCATGACATAGGTAATATTTTTACCATTCCAGAACTAGCCACCCCCATTAAATTGAAATAATTTTAATTGAGTCATAAAATATTTAGAATATATCACACAACTCGTCCAGTAATTGATGTAATAAAGCCATTACATATTTTTAAGATTACACACCCTTCAGTGATATTACAAACCCTGTAGTGTAATATCAGCATTGTGACGTCACCTTATGTATTTCCTATTGTAGTTTTAATGTGACGTCACTCAATGATTATTGTGATGTCACGTTTCTCCTGATGTCAGCCTTAATTTTTGACAAGAAAACACTCTCTTTAAAGGCAAAAAATTGTTTACATGTATTTTTGCACATTTTATGAATTATGAGATAAAAGAATGTTACACTTGTGATGTTTTAATATGAAAATTATTCAACTCATTTAATTTTTTCCATATTAAACCATCACTCATGTTAGATCCTCTATGTATATGGATGTGCTGGACAGTACTTGTTTTACTTTGCTTCAAATCTCCAGTGTTACATTACTTCACTTGCGACAGTCAAATTATTGTTTGTTGGATTGACTTTCCTAGACCAAAGTTTTATAACAAAACACTGATTAATTGATAGCTGTTTTTAAAAGTTTTGCGTTCCATATACACATGTATTAAAAAGAAATGGCTTTTTGTGCATGTAGATTTTTGTATTTATGAATTGTATATATTTTTGTAATTACCTATCTGATTCCATATAAGGTTGAAACATTGTACCTTCCCTTTAATACAACATCTTCAGCATCTTTGTTAAGCTGAGGTGCTATATTATATGATTTTATGACTGTAACTGCAAATGTATTAGTTTCATCAATTTTTGTGATGTAATAGAAGCACTAATTTAAATACAGTCTTAAATGCACAAGGTAATGAAAGTCATTTTTAGTAATTTAAGTATGATAATCATATACACTAAAATTTGATCATGCTAAAATTAATACATTAACAGTATTTAATCTCAAGGCTGTTAAAAAAAAAAAAGTTTTAGTCAAATGTTTTTAACAGAATTAATAAATTAAAACTGTCAAAGGTTTAATTACTTCAATCATATATAGAATGGAGTTTTCAATACACATGTACACAATGTAATAAGAACATTGTTTGGTGAATATTTTTTGTCAAGTTTTAATATTTTTTAATTTTTAAAGATGCAATACTTTGTTATCCCACCGAGAAATTGTATACACTAGTTCTCCTAACTGGTCCATCCTATATTCATGAAACTTTACAGCAATGGTCAGTTGGAAGTGAAGTTGTACATATCGTAAATCAGTTCCAGTTCATAATTTTTTTCAGGAGTTATGGCCCTTTCTAGTTTATTTTCATCCATTACAAAGTTTGTCCACACTTGTTTTAAAATGTCCATCTAATAGTCATAAAGCTTTACAGCAACAATAAGTTGGAATTGTTGTTGTGCATATAGTAAACGAGTTCTATTGAATTTTCTAGGACTTATGGCCCTTTATAGATTAATTGAAATACTAATAATAGTTTTTATTGAAATACTTTACAGTTTTTGTCCTTTAACAGTTGATCCAACATATTAAGTACATAGTACACCGATGAGTAATCAACAAAACAAGAGCTATATTGGCACAGATTAATGCCTTAGTAAAACATAATTTAAAACAAAAAGTTTTTACCTCTTAAATAATTGACAGATAATGTTGACACTTGACTGACACCGACATAAGATGGACAGGAAAAAAATAACCAACACTTGACATTCTTACTTCTAGGGTAAGAATGTCAAATGTGGCACTGTTTTTCATCCTAAAAACACTTCTCGGGATGGGATCTTGCTTTCGCTGAAAGCTCTTGTTGAAAAAAGTTGTATATAAAAAAACATTTCTTAACACAGATTTAAATTAAGATTTTATTTATTTACAGATTTTATTTTTTACATTATTTGTTTGTTTAAATTATATCTGGTGAAACCTTCTAAGATTTATGGTGATAACTCATCAACCTTTTTATATATTTATGTAGCAACACTTTAGTTTTACACATTTTTTATGTTTACCATGATTATCATAGACTTTAATTTTATTAAATTTTTTGAGAAAAAATACTGATAACTATTATTTCTAATTTGTAACATTTGTATCGCAAGTTCAAATAGAATTTTAATCCCCTTCCCCCACTTAGAAATCAAAGAGAGATATAGAAATGCATTCTATTTGTGCTGTTTGTATATATTTCTTTTTTTACAAACATTTTAACAATGTTATAATTGGTGCTTATAATTGTAGTGGTTTTGTAGTGCTTTTTAGTAAAAATCATTCCATTAGTAGTCTTTTAGCTTTATAAGTTAAAACCGGCCAACATTTTTGGTGATATATAGTATTTTATTTACTCCATGTTTTGGGTAGGTTTTGAGAATACTTAATTTTTAGTCATTATTGGGATTTCTGTTTACTTTTAAATATGTTTCGTGATATTTTGAGGCTCTTCATAATTTGTTTTTACTGACTGAGTGTGTAGCCAGTGAAACAGATAATTCT